>JAVIAB010000107.1:52175149-52300149 GCA_032433765.1 Megaustenia siamemsis | reverse complement strand
TAGAAGAAGTAGAAGAAGAAGTAGAAGAAGTAGAAGAAGTAGAAGAAGTAGAAGAAATAGAAGAAGAAGTAGAAGAAGTAGAAGAAGTAGAAGAAGAAGTAGAAGAAGTAGAAGAAGTAGAAGAAGTAGAAGAAGTAGAAGAAGAAGTAGAAGAAGTAGAAGAAGTAGAAGAAATAGAAGAAATAGAAGAAGTAGAAGAAGTAGAAGAAGTAGAAGAAATAGAAGAAATAGAAGAAATAGAAGAAGAAGTAGAAGAAGTAGAAGAAGTAGAAGAAGTAGAAGAAGTAGAAGAAGTAGAAGAAGTAGAAGAAGTAGAAGAAATAGAAGAAATAGAAGAAGAAGTAGAAGAAGTAGAAGAAGTAGAAGAAGAAGTAGAAGAAGTAGAAGAAGTAGAAGAAGTAGAAGAAGTAGAAGAAATAGAAGAAGAAGAAGAAGTAGAAGAAGTAGAAGAAGTAGAAGAAGTAGAAGAAGTAGAAGAAGAAGTAGAAGAAGTAGAAGAAGTAGAAGAAGTAGAAGAAGAAGTAGAAGAAGTAGAAGAAGTAGAAGAAGAAGTAGAAGAAGTAGAAGAAGTAGAAGAAATAGAAGAAATAGAAGAAGAAGTAGAAGAAGTAGAAGAAGTAGAAGAAGTAGAAGAAGTAGAAGAAGAAGTAGAAGAAGTAGAAGAAGTAGAAGAAAGAAGAAATAGAAGAAATAGAAGAAGAAGTAGAAGAAGTAGAAGAAGTAGAAGAAGTAGAAGAAATAGAAGAAATAGAAGAAGAAGTAGAAGAAGTAGAAGAAGTAGAAGAAGAAGTAGAAGAAGTAGAAGAAGTAGAAGAAATAGAAGAAATAGAAGAAGAAGTAGAAGAAGTAGAAGAAGTAGAAGAAGAAGTAGAAGAAGTAGAAGAAGTAGAAGAAGAAGTAGAAGAAGTAGAAGAAGTAGAAGAAGTAGAAGAAGTAGAAGAAGAAGAGAAGAAGTAGAAGAAGTAGAAGAAGAAGTAGAAGAAGTAGAAGAAGAAGTAGAAGAAGTAGAAGAAGTAGAAGAAGTAGAAGAAATAGAAGAAATAGAAGAAGAAGTAGAAGAAGTAGAAGAAGTAGAAGAAGAAGTAGAAGAAGTAGAAGAAGTAGAAGAAGTAGAAGAAGAAGTAGAAGAAGTAGAAGTAGAAGAAGAAGTAGAAGAAGTAGAAGAAATAGAAGAAGAAGTAGAAGAAGTAGAAGAAGTAGAAGAAGTAGAAGAAATAGAAGAAATAGAAGAAGAAGTAGAAGAAGTAGAAGAAGTAGAAGAAGTAGAAGAAGTAGAAGAAGAAGTAGAAGAAGTAGAAGAAGTAGAAGAAGTAGAAGAAGTAGAAGAAGTAGAAGAAGTAGAAGAAATAGAAGAAGAAGTAGAAGAAGTAGAAGAAGTAGAAGAAGTAGAAGAAGTAGAAGAAGAAATAATAATAATAAACACAAGAAGACATAACTCATAACATAATTTTTAATTGACTCATTTATGGACTATTTCTTCACTTCTTGTCTTATATCTAAATATTATGGATTTTAATTCGTTTGCAGTGATACCGAGGCCTTCCATAACCAATAACCAATAACCAATCTAAATCTACCCTCCCAACATACGGCTTCCGGGTTCTCCCATCCTTAAATGGGTACCGAATTTTTTTTCTGGGAAAGTAAAACGGCACGGGCGTAATACTGACCACACTTCCCCCAAAAACATGTGCTGAAGGTCTGTAAAATTTATGGCTACTAACACCATATTCCCTATACGCCGCCACTTGGTGTGACGGGTTTTTTTACTTGTTTTTTACTTTTACATTCAAAGAAAACTCTCCCTAAACAGGTGATGTACATCCCGGAAGTTACGTCAATTGTTCAAATATTAAAATGTCTAGAAAATCCTGGGGTTTTTCGCAGAGACTGGAATTTCGTTTGCATTTTCATGGGGGAAAAAACGCGTGACAAATAAATGTTTACTTTTTTAACAAACGAGACAAAACTTCCTTTTTTTTTTTTTTTATTAAAGCAGTGGTACTGTTGGGAAGATTAAACACAACGAACCTTTGATAAACGATGCGAGAACACCAGACCAAAGGACCGACTACAAAAAGGTTGGATTTACGTAATATTGAAAACACTAGGAAACATAACAGCACAAGAGACCAACAGAAGAGCAAAAGAGGGCTACACATAGGATCTCACTATCCAGAGAGGGCTACATATAGGATCTAACTACCCAGAGAGGGCAAAACATGGGATCTCACTATCCAGAGAGGGCTACACATAGGATATAACTACCCAGAGAGGGCAAAACATGGGATCTCACTACCCAGAGAGGGCTACATATAGGATCTAACTACCCAGAGAGGGCAAAACATGGGATCTCACTACCCAGAGAGGGCTACATATAGGATCTAACTACCCAGAGAGGGCAAAACATGGGATCTCACTACCCAGAGAGGGCTACATATAGGATCTAACTACCCAGAGAGGGCTAAACATAGGATCTCAATACCCAGAGAGGGCTACATATAGGATCTCACTACCCAGAGAGGGCTACATATAGGATCTAACTACCCAGAGAGGGCAAAACATGGGATCTCACTACCCAGAGAGGGCTAAACATAGGATCTCACTACCTAGAGAGGGCTAAACATAGGATTTCACTACCCAGAGAGGGCAAAACATGGGATTTCACTACCCAGAGAGGGCTAAACATAGGATCTCAATACCCAGAGAGGGCTAAACATAAGATCTCAATACCCAGAGAGGGCTAAACATAGGATCTCAATACCCAGAGAGGGCTAAACATAGGATCTCACTACCTTGAGAGGGCTAAACATAGGATCTCACTACCCAGAGAGGGCAAAACATGGGATCTCACTACCCAGAGAAGGCTAGACATCGGATTTCACTACCCAGAGAGGGCAAAACATGGGATCTCACTACCCAGAGAAGGCTAGACATCGGATTTCACTACCCAGAGAGGGCAAAACATGGGATCTCACTACCCAGAGAAGGCTAGACATCGGATCTCACTACCCAGAGAGGGCTACACATAGGATCTCAATACCCAGAGAGGGCTAAACATAGGATCTCACTACCTAGAGAGGGCTAAACATAGGATCTCAATACCCAGAGAGGGCTAAACATAGGATCTCACTACCTAGAGAGGGCTAGACATAGGATCTCACTACCCACAGAGGGCTGGCTACACATATGATCTCACTACCCAGAGAGGGCTACACATAGGATCTAACTACCCAGAGAGGGCTACACATGGGATCTAACTACCCAGAGAGGGCTAGACATAGGATCTCACTACCTAGAGAGGGCTAGACATAGGATCTCACTACCCACAGAGGGCTGGCTACACATATGATCTCACTACCCAGAGAGGGCTACACATAGGATCTCACTACCCAGAGAGGGCTACACATGGGATCTAACTACACAGAGAGGGCTAGACATAGGATCTCACTACCTAGAGAGGGCTAGACATAGGATCTCACTACCCAGATAGGGCTACACATAGGATCTCAATACCCAGAGAGGGCTAGACATAGGATCTCACTACCCAGAGAGGGCTACACATAGGATCTCAATACCCAGAGAGGGCTAGACATAGGATCTCACTACCTAGAGAGGGCTACACATAGAATCTCACTACCCACAGAGGGCTGGCTACACATATGATCTCACTACCCAGAGAGGGCTACACGTAGGATCTCACTACCCAGAGAGGGCTAAACATAAGATCTCACTACCTAGAGAGGGCTAAACATAGGATCTCACTACCTAGAGAGGGCTAAACATAGGATCTCACTACCTAGAGAGGGCTAAACATAGGATCTCACTACCTAGAGAGGGCTAAACATAGGATCTCACTACCTAGAGAGGGCTAAACATAGGATCTCACTACCTAGAGAGGGCTAAACATAGGATCTCACTACCTAGAGAGGGCTAAACATAAGATCTCACTACCTAGAGAGGGCTAAACATAGGATCTCACTACCTAGAGAGGGCTAAACATCGGATCTCACTACCTAGAGAGGGCTAAACATAGGATCTCACTACCTAGAGAGGGCTAAACATAGAATCTCACTACGCAGAGAGGGCTAAACATAGAATCTCGCTATCTAGAGAGGGCTAGACATAGGATCTCACTACCTAGAGAGGGCTAAACACAGGATTTCGCTATCTAGAGAGGGCTAAACATAGGATCTCACTACCTAGAGAGGGCAACACATAGGATCTCACTACGCAGAGAGGGCTAAACATAGGATCTCACTACGCAGAGAGGGCTAAACATAGAATCTCGCTATCTAGAGAGGGCTAGACATAGGATCTCACTACCTAGAGAGGGCTAAACACAGGATTTCGCTATCTAGAGAGGGCTAAACATCGGATCTCACTACCTAGAGAGGGCTAAACATAGGATCTCACTACCTAGAGAGGGCTAAACATAGAATCTCACTACGCAGAGAGGGCTAAACATAGAATCTCGCTATCTAGAGAGGGCTAGACATAGGATCTCACTACCTAGAGAGGGCAACACATAGGATCTCACTACGCAGAGAGGGCTAAACATAGGATCTCACTACGCAGAGAGGGCTAAACATAGGATCTCACTACCTAGAGAGGGCAACACATAGGATCTCTTACCCAAAGAGGGCAACACATCGGATCTCACTACCCAGAGAGAACTAGACATCGGATCTCACTTCCCAGGGAGGGCTTGACATCGGATCTCACTTCCCAGAGACTTCTAGACATCGGATCTCACTTCCCAGAGAGGGCTAGATATCAGATCTCACCACCCAGAGAGGGCTAGACATCGGATCTCACTTTCCAGAGACCAGGGGAGGGTCAAGCCACGTAATCAATTGTTTAAAACAATTTTTAGAAATATTCCAACCGGTAGATTCGAACCCATGACACTTCTGTCTAGAGATCGACCTCTGGACCACCCGAGGTAAAATGTACAACCATAATCTGTACATGACGTGGCCAGAGGGTGTGCATAATAAAGTCTAATTTTCGTTGACTTCCTGTATTTGTGATTGCAAAGCTTTTAAACATCCCGCAGCACACAGGTATCACGGTCAATGATGTCAGGCGTGATGCCAGGTGTGATCAGGTGAGATATGACGTCACGAAAGGTAGTTAGGTAGAACGGTAATCAGGCTGTATGTTCCTCGGCGTTGTTGTCTTCAGTGTGGGAGTGTTTTTTTGGTTGTCTTCAGTGTGGGAGTGGTTGTCTTGAGTGTGGGAGTGGTTTTATGTTGACTTCAATGTGGGAGTGGTTTTGTGGTTGTCTTCAGTGTGGGAGTGGTTTTATGGTTGTCTTCAGTGTGGGAGTTGGTTTTGTGGTTGTCTTCAGTGTTGGAGTGGTTTTATGTTTCTTCAGTGTGGGAGTGGTTTTGTGGTTGTCTTCAGTGTTGGAGTGGTTTTATGTTTCTTCAGTGTGGGAGTTGGTTTTGTGGTTGTCTTCAGTGTTGGAGTGGTTTTATGTTGACTTCAATGTGGGAGTGGTTTTGTGGTTGTCTTCAGTGTGGGAGTTGTTTTATGTTTCTTCACTGTGGGAGTGGTTTTGTGGTTGTCTTCAATGTGGGAATGTTTTTCTGGTTGTCTTCAGTGTTTGGGTGGTTTTATGGTTGTCTTCAGTGTGGGAGTGGTTTTATGTTTGTCTTCAGTGTGGGAGTGGTTTTGTTGTTGTCTTCAGTGTGGGAGTGGCTTTGTGGTTGTCTTCAGTGTGGGAGTGGTTTTGTGTTTCTTCAGTGTGGGAGTGGTTTTGTGGTTGTTTTCAGTGTGGGAGTGGTTTTGTGGTTGTCTTCAGTGTTGGAGTGGTTGTGTGGTTGTCTTCAGTGTGGGAGTGGTTTTGTGGTTGTCTTCAGTGTGGGAGTTGTTTTATGTTTCTTCACTGTGGGAGTGGTTTTGTGGTTGTCTTCAATGTGGGAGTGTTTTTCTGGTTGTCTTCAGTGTTTGGGTGGTTTTATGGTTGTCTTCAGTGTGGGAGTGGTTTTATGGTTGTCTTCAGTGTTTGGGTGGTTTTATGGTTGTCTTCAGTGTGGGAGTGGTTTTATGGTTGTCTTCAGCGTGGGAGTGGTTTTCTGGTTGTCTTCAGTGTTTGGGTGGTTTTATGGTTTTCTTCAGTGTGGGAGTGGTTTTATGGTTGTCTTCAGTGTTTGGGTGGTTTTATGGTTGTCTTCAGTGTGGGAGTGGTTTTCTGGTTGTCTTCAGTGTTTGGGTGGTTTTATGGTTGTCTTCAGTGTGGGAGTGGTTTTATGGTTGTCTTCAGTGTTTGGGTGGTTTTATGTTTGTCTTCAGTGTGGGAGTGGTTTTCTTGTTGTACTTTGGCTTACAAATGTAACTGACGTCATCCCACCCCCCCCACACCCCCGCCCCTATATTCAAACCCCTGTTGGTAAGTTATAAACGAGTCTACGTACATTTCCAGCCCCACCCCAAAATCAAACACCCCCCATCTTCCCGTCCTCAAGACGTCAGAAACAAGCCGTCAGTTCTTATGATATCATCTGGGCGTGGCCAGCACGGTTTGAGAAATGCGGTATCTGGGACTTTGTTCTCACCTCCGAAGCAGGTGAGGTAAGCAGGTAGGGGAGAGCAGCCGAGATCCTGGCTGACAAAACGGGCAGGACAGCGCACCGCTGAAAAATGCAGCGACTGCCGTTTTTCCCTTCTTCTTCTTCATGGTGTGAAATGATTGCAGACTTTGAGAATCAAACGCTCACCACAGCTGTTTGTTTTGATCTCAAAGTGGCTTTTTAGTTATCTATATTTTCCCCCACTTCCTCTTGTCTCGGGCGCCGAGGGAGATGCAAAGTTCTGGTTCTCTCACTTTTTGTCGGCTTCACTCGTTGTCAGTTGATGTTATTGTAACGTTTCTTTCATACTGTCTGTCCATCTTTTGTTCTCCCTTCTTCTCTTTTAATATAAGCTTTGTATGGTAAAGAATGAGTAGCCGCGATATTTCAGTGATTAGTGAATTAGACTACAAAGGACAAGAGGTAGGGTTCGATCCCAACCGACGGCTTCCGGGTTCACCCAGCCTTAAATGGGTCTTCCTCTTCTTCTTCTTCTATCCTTCCTCTGCCGCCGTTGGCGTCGAGGGGAGAAACAATCTGCGATTCTTTGCTCTTCTGTTGGCCTTTTCTGATGTTATTCCTCCTAGTGACTTAAATGGGTACCGAATGTTTTTCTGGGAAAGTAGAGCAGCACAGGCGTAATACCGACCACATTACCCCAAAAATCATGTTCTGAAGGTCTGTAAAATTTATGGTCACTAACACCATATTCCCTATACGCCACTAGGCGTGACGGGGGTACTTTACTTTTACTTATGGTAAGGAATGCGTATTAGGAATTACGTATGCATAGGAGAGTTGGAAAACAACATAGAAACAAGGTTGAACGCATTCTCAAATAAATGTCTAAGGAAAATAACTTGGTATAGCGTGGAACGAATTCAAAACAAACGAGGAAATTAGAGAAATCGCCAATCAACCACTAATATCTTCAGTAATAAAGAAAAGACGATGGTCATATGTTGGACATGTGATGAGGAGAGATAATAACCGAATAACAAAGCAAGCCCTTATGTGGGAAACAACAGGTAAGAGGAAAAGAGGCCGACACAGAGAGACACTGAGAAGAACATTGATCAGAGAGGCAAGAGCAGCAGGAATCGGCTCCCTCAATGAGATAGAGTTGCCTGCACAGAACAGAGATAAATGGCGAGATTTGATAAAATATCTTTAGAAGGATTGAAAACTGCTAGAATAAAAATTTAGAAAAGAGAAAGCGTATCTTGGTCTATGTCCTATGGGCCAGCTACGGCTAGAAATGTCAATAGATAGATAAATAGATGGTAAGGAATCACACGACATTATATCTAGATGAGCAAACCAGTTTATTTGTTGTTTCTGTATGTAGCTTAGGATTGACTCAATGTCTACTCAACATTTGTTATTCTGCCCTTTCTGGTCACTCCAAGCGCTGTTCTCACACATTTCATTTCTGTGGTGACAATCTGAGTTCAGGTGTTTAAAATGAGTACCGTTAACTACAAAAAAGTCTTAACTCTTCTCATACATTTCGACGTACTGTGCGTCATTCTCAATTTGATTAGTGAAAACTGTCATCAAAACATATTTTTTTGTTTTATGTCTTGTATCATCTTGGTATTGCTAAAGTCGAATTCCTTGTTCAATTATCTAAAAATTCATATAAAATATGTTATATGTTAGATAAAGATAAATATGTAGATTGACTCTTAAAACCATGACAAATTTTGTCTCTGAAATGTTCCGTTGCATTGATGAAAGTCTCCGTACCGAAAGAGTTAAGTGGCGCAAGGTTTGTACCCGAATGCATGAAAGAGTTAAATGGCGAATGACGACGAGGACTATCAGTTCCTTTAGTAGCATCAGGTGCCACACCTTAATGAGAGAGTCATCGCAAAAGTGGTTACATTTCAGAATCATCTTCTTGTAATCACTGTCAATGTTGTTGTTGTTGTTGTTGTTGTTGACGGACTGCCACGAGTTGATGCGGGCAGGGTGCCCTTTTACTCATAAGATGTGGCTGGTCGTAATGGCTTTCTTGACATTCCCGGCTCTTACTGGAGAGGTTGGAGTTCGTCTGTCCCAGGTTATGCTGGGAAACTACTAGTCCAGGCCAGAGGTACTGTAATACTCATCGTCATCAAGTGCCGTCTCCGCATCGAAGGTTGGCTACCATGGAGCGCCATTCTGCTCTGTCTCTTGCTTTGATGGTGCAGGTTTTTATAGACTGATTTGTCCATCTTTTGATGTTACTCGTCCATGTTAGTCTTGGTCTGCATCTGCCTCTTTTACCTTGTATTTTCCCCTTCAGGATTGCTTTTAGTATGCTGTTGTGTCTTTTAACATGGCCCAAAAATTGCATTTGTCTTGTTTAAATTGTGCTTAGTAGTTATCTTTTCATTTTTAGTTGTTTTAAGACTTCATCGTTTGTTTTCTTTTCCTTCCATCCAATTCTACCTATTCTTCTATATAAATTCACATCTCAAAGGCTTCAATTCTCTGTTCTGTTTTCTTGTCTAATGTCCATGTTTCTACACTATATAGGAAAATTGAGAAGATGTATCATTTTGCTATTCTTAGTTTTAGCACTTGTGTTATTTGTTTTGATGATAATATATTTTTCATGGCATTACAATTACTTTTTGCCATTCCTATACTTTTGTTTATTTCAGTTGTACATTTTCCATCACTGGTTATAGTATGTCCAAGGTAGTTGTAGCTCTAAACTGTCTCCAGGTCTATTCCTTCAATTTTGATATCCACTTGTGGGTTTTGAGTATTTTCTTTGTTTATGATCATAGTTTTAGTCTTTTTGATATTCACATCTAGTCCATATTTTTTGCTTGTCATGTTTATCTCATTAAGTAATCGTTACTGCAATACTCGGTCCTCTACATCAGTAACAGCCACCACTACAGGGAACACGGCGATCCTAGCTTCTGTTAGCCAGCCTGTTTTGTTGTAGACTTAATACTGGGTCCTCTACATCAGTAACAGCCACCACTACAGGGAACACAGCGATCCCAGCTTCTGTTAGCCAGTCTGGTTTGACGCAGATTGTTACCAGGGGAGACCACGGGAAGTAGAACTGCTAGGTCTTGATCAGCAGATGGTGCGCCGACCCTGATATTGCAACAGCGCTTCTGCTCCCCCACTGACAATGTTTAAAAAGAAGAAACTTGTGTATTTTATCTTCTTGGTATCACAAGCATGAGTGGGGACTGGTTGGTCTCGAGGCAACTCGACAGAGAGGTTGTGGGTTCAAATCCCGGCTACACCAGTTGAGATTTTTATTTATGATTTCTCTCTGCGGCAACCACCCCTGGTCTCAGCAGCGAGGCCCGGCTTGATACGTCATTTACTCATGGACGGAAAAAAAATATGAGTATCTCCGGAGATGGAGTTATCTGCCTGTGAGTCGAGGGACACACGACTTCCAGGTTAAAACGGATTAAATTAATTATTATATTATATTATATTATATTATATTATATTATATTATATTATATTATATTATATTATATTATATTATATTATATTATATTATATTATATTATATTATATTATATTATATTATATTATATTATATTATATTATATTATATTATATTATATTATATTATATTATATTATATTATATTATATTATATTATATTATATTATATTATATTATATTATATTATATTATATTATATATATTATATTATATTATATTATATTATATTATATTATATTATATTATATTATATTATATTATATTATATTATATTATATTATATTATATTATATTATATTATATTATATTATATTATATTATATTATATTATATTATATTATATTATATTATATTATATTATATTATATTATATTATATTATATTATATTATATTATATTATATTATATTATATATTATATTATATTATATATTATATTATATTATATTATATTATATTATATTATATTATATTATATTATATTATATTATATTATATTATATTATATTATATTATATTATATTATATTATATTATATTATATTATATTATATTATATTATATTATATTATATTATATTATATTATATTATATTTATATTATATTATATTATATTATATTATATTATATTATATTATATTATATTATATTATATTATATTATATTATATTATATTATATTATATTATATTATATTATATTATATTATATTATATTATATTATATTATATTATATTATGTTACATTATATTATGTTACGTTATGTTATGTTACGTTATGTTATGTTATGTTATGTTATGTTATGTTATGTTATGTTATGTTATGTTATGTTATGTTATGTTATATTATATTATATTATATTATATTATATTATATTATATTATATTATTATTAATTAAAAATTAACGCGCAACAATTCAGTTAATAGTCTCTATAGGGACTTGGTCAGAGGTAAAAAGCTGGTGAACAAACATGAACAGATGAACTAAAGTATCAATGACAAACAACTGTGGATCACACCGTGAATCTGTGCGAGATTGGGCGAGATTTGAGTTGGGGTCAGCACGAACGTTCAGTTTGGAAATTCACTGATTCTGGATTTTGAGGCAGATGGGGAGGCGGAGATGAGGGGATGAGGAAAAGGGGAGACGGGCAGGACGGGATGAGGAAAGGGGGGGGGGGGGGGGGGCGGATAGAACAGGTAAAGGAATTTAAATATTTGGGAACTCTGTTAACCTCAGACGGAAGATGTACAAAAGAGATGAGATGCTGAATGGCTCTGACAAAAGCAGCTTTAAAAAAATGAGGAAGATACTATGCAATCCATTTTTGACAATAGAAACAAGAAAAATAGTTCTTAAATGTTATGTAGAGCCAGTCTTAACATATGGGTGTGAATCGTGGACAATAGAACAACAGACAAGAAAATCACTGGAGCCTGTAGAAATGTGGTTTTACAGAAGAAGGTTGAGAATACCATGGACAGATAAGAAGAGTAATGAAAAAGTTCTGAAAGAGGCCAAAGCAAAAAGAGAGCTAATTTCTAATATTAGCAAGAAATAATCATCATTTTTTTGTCCTGTAATGAGAAGAGAACAACCGGAATATATTGTAACAACTGGGAAAATTGAGGGACGAAGAGATAGAGGGAAGCAAAGAGAAAAGATACCAGACAGCTTAAGAGAATGGCTTGGCAGAAGGTCAACAACATAAATGATAAATAACTGTAGAGATCGAAAATTGTGGAGAGACATGATCACCTACGCCAGCAGGCCCGGTACTTGATGATATTCATTTGGCGAAATAGTAACAGTAAAATACTCTCCAAGTTTTCAGTCTTATTAACTGAAACTGAAACTCAATAACGTGTAATTCAATAACTCATGATAATGTTTCTTCTTCTTTCCTTCCTCATCTGCCTTTCAGCGTCGAGGGGAGATATAATTTGCGATCTTTTGCTCTTCTGTTTGCCTCTGCTGCTGTTATGTTTCCTAGTGCTTCTAATATTCCATCGACCCATCTTTTTCGTGGTCGACCCTTGGGTCTGGTGTTCTCACAACGTTTGTTGAAGGCTCGTTGTGTTGTGTTTTGTTCTTTCTGCCTTGTCACGTGGCAAACCATTTTATCTGTTGTTTCCTTATATATTCTATGGCGGGGGCTATTCCTAGCTTTTTTATCAGTTCTTCATTTATGATCTTATCTCTCAGACTGTTTCCTGTCATTCGTCTAACACATTTCATCTCTGTTGAGGTTATTTTCTTATTGTTCTTGAGTCTAGAGTCAAGGACTGGCATTGGCAGCACAACGCTGGGATGAAGATTGTATTGTAGAGTCCAGGACTGGCATTGGCAGCACAACGTTGGGATGAAGATTGTATTGTAGAGTCCAGGACTGGCATTGGCAGCACAACGTTGGGATGAAGATTGTATTGTAGAGTCAAGGACTGGCATTGGCAGCACAACGTTGGGATGAAGATTGTATTGTAGAGTCCAGGTCTGGCATTGGCAGCACAATGTTGGGATGAAGATTGTATTGTAGAGTCCAGGACTGGCATTGGCAGCACAACGTTGGGATGAAGATTGTATTGTAGAGTCCAGGACTGGCATTGGCAGCACAATGTTGGGATGAAGATTGTATTGTAGAGTCCAGGACTGGCATTGGCAGCACAACGTTGGGATGAAGATTGTATTGTAGAGTCAAGGACTGGCATTGGCAGCACGACGTTGGGATGAACATTGTATTGTAGAGTCCAGGTCTGGCATTGGCAGCACAACGTTGGGATGAAGATTGTATTGTAGAGTCCAGGTCTGGCATTGGCAGCACGACGTTGGGATGAAGATTGTATAGTAGAGTGCTCGTTTTGCCTCTAGAGTTAAAGTTTTCTAAGCCTATATTTTGTTAGGTGTTTTAATTAGTTTTAAAATATATGCATCATTTACTTACATTTTTCGGATACATCATGAGTAGAGGAAAGTTGAAATACTTTATTACAACTGGCGAAATAAGAGGAAAGAGAGATCGCGGACGACAAAGAGAGACGATACTAGATAGCTTTGATGCCATGGCATGAAAACAGTCAACAACAGAACTGATACGATGCACTGTAGATAGAAGATTGCGGAAGGACATGTTCGCCTACGCCAACCGGTGTGGCACATGATGATTATTATTCACTTGAAAAAGACGGAAGAAATGTCATTTTATTGATGGACAATTTAAGTCAAATTTGTCCGTCCCGGATTAGGGTTTCCAAAATATGGTTACCTTACTTTTTATGTACATATATTTCATGGCTGCACTTTCCTTTTCAGTTGTCTTCAATATTTCGGATTTATACACAAATATTGAATGTACATTAACAAACAAAAAAAGTAATATTTTCTGTTTTAAATGTGATAGATCATATATCGCCAGATAGATGACTGGTTGGTGTCGAGGCAAGACGCCGGCCTAGAGAGAGAGAGTGGTTGTGGGTTAAAATCCCGGTTGGTTGGGATTTTTATTTATGATTTCTCTCTGCGGCAACCACCCCTGGTCTCAGCAGCGGGGCCCGGCTTGAAACGTCAATTACTCATCGACGGAAAAAAATATGAGTACCTCCAAGTCGGAGTTATCTGCCTGTGCGGCGAGGGACCCCTGTGCACACGGCTGCCAGTGAAAAATAGATTAACACGCAAAATTCAGTTCCTAGTCGCTAGGACCTACAAGATAAGACCTACAATTAAATATCACAGTTGAGGGAATACATCTGGAGACAGTCCAGAGCTACAACTACCTGGGACATACTATAACCAATGATGGAAAATGTAAAATTGAAATAAACAAAAGAATAGGTATGGCACAAAGTAATTTTAATGCCATGAAAAATATACTAACAACAAAACAAATATCAGCAGGGCTGAAACTAAGAATGGCAAAATGTTACGTCTTCTCAATATTCCTGTATGGTGCAGAAACATGGACATTGGACAAGAAAACAGAACAGAAAATTGAAACCTTTGAGATGTGGATTTATAGAAGAATAGGTAGAATTGGATGGAAACAAAAGATAACAAACGATGAAGTTTTAAAACAACTGAAAATAAAAAGAGAACTACTAAACACAAATAAGACAAGACAAATGAAATTTTTGGGACATGTTAAAAGACACAACAGCATACTAAAAGTAATATTGGAAGGAAAAATACAAGGTAAAAGAGGCCAGAGGCAGACCAAGACTAACATGGACGAGTAACATCAAAAGATGGACAAGTCAATCTATGTCAGCCTGCACCATCAAAGCAAGAAACAGAGTAGAATGGCGATCCATGGTAGCCAACCTTCGTTGCGGAGAAGGCACACGATGATGATGATGATGATGATGATGAGTCTCTAGGGACTTCGTCAGAGGTAAAAGCTGGCGAACGAAATATATATACCGCCAGAAGATTTGTTCCACAAAACATCCTACGGTTTTGAATTTTAATATCACCCCAACGTGTCCATTGTGCAACTACTTAGTGCTGACAGTCATGTTGTCTCTTAGATTGCCCATCACTTACTGGCCAGGAATAGAAATAAGTCTCCTTCATCTACAAATATCAGGAACATTCTTTACACAGAAGTACCACAACTTAAATAGACGTGTGTAATATTTGTCGTGTCAGTCGGACAAGTTTATGTTCAAACGACTGGTGGTTCAGGAAGTTAAGAAATATCCACACACGCAAATATTAAAATAAAATCCAAAACTAAATAAAACGACAATCTGGCAAGAGACCGGGTCTGACGACATCAGACATCACGATATGACACCATGCAACATGATAACTCAATAGATGTTCAGATATAAAATAAGGTTGTGTGCATTAAAACTGTACCAGTAGAACATCTGTACAAATGTGTTCCTCTGACTTGTCTCAACCACAACGTTGTAGAGGAGCCTGTGTGCCCATATCCCAAAGAGCTGTTCTAGTGGTAGAGGAGCCTGTGTGCCCATATCCCAAAGAGCTGTTCTAATGGTAGAGGAGCCTGTGTGCCCATATCCCAAAGAGCTGTTCTAATGGTAGAGGAGCCTGTGTGTCCATATCCCAAACAGCTGTTCTAATGGTAGAGGAGTCTGTGTGTCCATATCCCAAACAGCTGTTCTAATGGTAGAGGATCCTGTGTGTCCATATCCCAAACAGCTGTTCTAATGGTAGAGGAGTCTGTGTGCCCATATCCCAAACAGCTGTTCTAATGGTAGAGGAGTCTGTGTGTCCATATCCCAAACAGCTGTTCTAATGGTAGAGGAGTCTGTGTGTCCATATCCCAAACAGCTGTTCTAATGGTAGAGGATCCTGTGTGTCCATATCCCAAACAGCTGTTCTAATGGTAGAGGAGTCTGTGTGTCCATATCCCAAACAGCTGTTCTAATGGTAGAGGAGCCTGTGTGTCCATATCCCAAACAGCTGTTCTAATGGTAGAGGAGCCTGTGTGTCCATATCCCAAACAGCTGTTCTAATGGTAGAGGAGTCTGTGTGTCCATATCCACAAGAGCTGTTCTAATGGTAGAGGAGCCTGTGTGTCCATATCCCAAACAGCTGTTCTAATGGTAGAGGAGCCTGTGTGTCCATATCCCAAACAGCTGTTCTAATGGTAGAGGAGCCTGTGTGTCCATATCCCAAACAGCTGTTCTAATGGTAGAGGAGCCTGTGTGTCCATATCCCAAACAGCTGTTCTAATGGTAGAGGAGCCTGTGTGTCCATATCCCAAACAGCTGTTCTAATGGTAGAGGAGCCCATGTGTCCATATCCCAAACAGCTGTTCTAATGGTAGAGGAGCCTGTGTGTCCATATCCCAAACAGCTGTTCTAATGGTAGAGGAGCCTGTGTGTCCATATCCCAAACAGCTGTTCTAATGGTAGAGGAGCCTGTGTGTCCATATCCCAAACAGCTGTTCTAATGGTAGAGGAGCCCATGTGTCCATATCCCAAACAGCTGTTCTAATGGTAGAGGAGTCTGTGTGCCCATATCCCAAACAGCTGTTCTAATGGTAGAGGAGTCTGTGTGCCCATATCCCAAACAGCTGTTCTAATGGTAGAGGAGTCTGTGTGCCCATATCCCAAACAGCTGTTCTAATGGTAGAGGAGTCTGTGTGTCCATATCCCAAACAGCTGTTCTAATGGTAGAGGAGTCTGTGTGCCCATATCCCAAACAGCTGTTCTAATGGTAGAGGAGTCTGTGTGCCCATATCCCAAACAGCTGTTCTAATGGTAGAGGAGTCTGTGTGCCCATATCCCAAACAGCTGTTCTAATGGTAGAGGAGTCTGTGTGCCCATATCCCAAACAGCTGTTCTAATGGTAGAGGAGTCTGTGTGCCCATATCCCAAACAGCTGTTCTAATGGTAGAGGAGTCTGTGTGCCCATATCCCAAACAGCTGTTCTAATGGTAGAGGAGCCCATGTGTCCATATCCCAAACAGCTGTTCTAATGGTAGAGGAGTCTGTGTGCCCATATCCCAAACAGCTGTTCTAGTGGTAGAGGAGCCTGTGTGTCCATATCCCCAAGAGCTGTTCTAGTGGTAGAGGAGCCTGTGTGTCCCTATCCCCAAGAGCTGTTCTAATGGTAGAGGAGCCCATGTGTCCATATCCCAAACAGCTGTTCTAGTGGTAGATGAGCCTGTCTGTCCATATCCCCAAGAGCTGTTCTAGTGGTAGAGGAGCCTGTGTGTCCCTATCCCCAAGAGCTGTTCTAATGGTAGAGGAGCCCATGTGTCCATATCCCAAACAGCTGTTCTAATGGTAGAGGAGTCTGTGTGCCCATATCCCAAACAGCTGTTCTAGTGGTAGATGAGCCTGTCTGTCCATATCCCCAAGAGCTGTTCTAGTGGTAGAGGAGCCTGTGTGTCCCTATCCCCAAGAGCTGTTCTAATGGTAGAGGAGCCTGTGTGTCCATATCCACAAGAGCTGTTCTAATGGTAGAGGAGCCTGTGTGTCCATATCCCCAAGAGCTGTTCTAGTGGTAGATGAGCCTGTCTGTCCATATCCCCAAGAGCTGTTCTAATGGTAGAGGAGCCTGTGTGTCCATATCCCCAAGAGTTGTTCTAGTGGTAGAGGAGCCTGTGTGCCCATATCTCCAAGAGCTGTTCTAATGGTAGAGGAGCCTGTGTGCCCATATCCCCAAGAGCTGTTCTAATGGTAGAGGAGCCTGTGTGTCCATATCCACAAGAGCTGTTCTAATGGTAGAGGAGCCTGTGTGTCCATATCCACAAGAGCTGTTCTAGTGGTAGAGGAACCTGTGTGTCCATATCCCCAAGAGTTGTTCTAGTGGTAGAGGAGCCTATGTGCCCATATCTCCATGAGCTGTTCTAGTGGTAGAGGAGCCTGTGTGCCCATATCTCCATGAGCTGTTCTAGTGGTAGAGGAGTCTGTGTGCCCATATCCCCATGAGCTGTTCTAGTGGTAGAGGAGCCTGTGTGCCCATATCTCCATGAGCTGTTCTAGTGGTAGAGGAGTCTGTGTGCCCATATCCCCAATAGTTGTTCTAGTGGTAGAGGAGCCTGTTTGCCCATATCTCCATGAGCTGTTCTAGTGGTAGAGGAGTCTGTGTGCCCATATCCCCATGAGCTGTTCTAGTGGTAGAGGAGCCTGTGTGCCCATATCTCCATGAGCTGTTCTAGTGGTAGAGGAGTCTGTGTGCCCATATCTCCATGAGCTGTTCTAGTGGTAGAGGAGCCTGTGTGCCCATATCTCCATGAGCTGTTCTAGTGGTAGAGGAGTCTGTGTGCCCATATCCCCATGAGCTGTTCTAGTGGTAGAGGAGCCTGTGTGCCCATATCTCCATGAGCTGTTCTAGTGGTAGAGGAACCTGTGTGCCCATATCCCCAATAGTTGTTCTAGTGGTAGAGGAGCCTGTTTGCCCATATCTCCAAGAGCTGTTCTAGTGGTAGAGGAACCTGTGTGCCCATATCCCCAATAGTTGTTCTAGTGGTAGAGGAGCCTGTTTGCCCATATCTCCAAGAGTTGTTCTAGTGGTAGAGGAGCCTGTTTGCCCATATCTCCAAGAGTTGTTCTAGTGGTAGAGGAACCTGTGTGCCCATATCCCCAATAGTTGTTCTAGTGGTAGAGGAGCCTGTTTGCCCATATCTCCAAGAGCTGTTCTAGTGGTAGAGGAACCTGTGTGCCCATATCCCCAATAGTTGTTCTAGTGGTAGAGGAGCCTGTTTGCCCATATCTCCAAGAGTTGTTCTAGTGGTAGAGGAGCCTGTTTGCCCATATCTCCAAGAGTTGTTCTAGTGGTAGAGGAACCTGTGTGCCCATATCCCCAATAGTTGTTCTAGTGGTAGAGGAGCCTGTTTGCCCATATCTCCAAGAGCTGTTCTAGTGGTAGAGGAGCCTGTTTGCCCATATCTCTAAGAGTTGTTCTAGTGGTAGAGGAGCCTGTTTGCCATATCTCCAAGAGCTGTTCTAGTGGTAGAGGAACCTGTGTGCCCATATCCCCAATAGTTGTTCTAGTGGTAGAGGAGCCTGTTTGCCCATATCTCCAAGAGCTGTTCTAGTGGTAGAGGAGCCTGTTTGCCCATATCTCCATGAGCTGTTCTAGTGGTAGAGGAGCCTGTGTGTCCATATCCCCAAGAGTTGTTCTAATGGTAGAGGAGCCTGTTTGCCCATATCCCCAAGAGCTGTTCTAGTGGTAGAGGAGCCTGTGTGTCCATATCTCCAAGAGTTGTTCTAGTGGTAGAGGAGCCTGTGTGTCCATATCTCCAAGAGTTGTTCTAGTGGTAGAGGAGCCTGTGTGTCCATATCTCCAAGAGCTGTTCTAGTGGTAGAGGAGCCTGTGTGTCCATATCTCCAAGAGCTGTTCTAGTGGTAGAGGAGCCTGTGTGTCCATATCTCCAAGAGCTGTTCTAGTGGTAGAGGAGCCTGTGTGTCCATATCTCCAAGAGCTGTTCTAGTGGTAGAGGAGCCTGTGTGTCCATATCTCCAAGAGCTGTTCTAGTGGTAGAGGAGCCTGTGTGTCCATATCTCCAAGAGTTGTTCTAGTGGTAGAGGAGCCTGTGTGTCCATATCTCCAAGAGCTGTTCTAGTGGTAGAGGAGCCTGTGTGTCCATATCTCCAAGAGCTGTTCTAGTGGTAGAGGAGCCTGTGTGTCCATATCCCCAAGAGCTGTTCTAGTGGTAGAGGAGCCCATGTGTCCATATCCCCAAGAGCTGTTCTAATGGTAGAGGATCCCATGTGTCCATATCCCCAAGAGCTGTTCTAATGGTAGAGGATCCCATGTGTCCATATCCCCAAGAGCTGTTCTAATGGTAGAGGATCCCATGTGTCCATATCCCCAAGAGCTGTTCTAGTGGTAGAGGAGCCTGTGTGTCCATATCCCCAAGAGTTGTTCTAGTGGTAGAGGAGCCTCCATGGTAGCCAACCTTCGATGTGGAGACGGCATCTAATGATGATGGCATTCATGCATACACACATACACACACACACACACACACACACACTTACACACCCGCACACACACACAATAACACTGTCACTCTCTGTAGGAAATAAAAGTAAAAAAGTAAAGTACCCCCGTCACGCCAGGTGGCGTATAGGGAATATGATGTTAGTGACCATAAATTTTACAGACCTTCGGCACATGATTTTTGGGGTAATGTGGTCGGTATTACGCCCGTGCCGCTTTACTTTCCCAGAAAAAATCTGGTGCCCATTAAAGGCTGGGTGAACCCGGAAGCTGTCGGTTGGGAGCGAACCCTACCTCTTGTCCTTTGTAGTCCAGTTCACTAACCACTGAGCTATCGCGACTCCTGTAGGGAATATGGAGACCATATATTTGCCAATCATGATAACATTTTTATTAGTAATGTGGGCAGCATTACGCTAGTGCTGTGTTTGCCAGTTAAGAATGTGGACAGCATAACGCTAGTGATGTGTTTACCAGATAAGAATGTGGACAGCATTACGTTAGTGATGTGTTTACCAGATAAGAATGTGGACAGCGTTACGTTAGTGATGTGTTTACCAGATAAGAATGTGGACAGCATTACGTTAATGATGTGTTTACCAAATAAGAATGTGGACAGCATTACGCTAATGCTGTGTTTACCAGATAAGAATGTGGACAGCAAAACACTAGTGCTCTGTTTACCAGATAAGAATATGGGCAGCATTACGCTAGGGCTGTGTTTACCAGATACGAATGTGGATAGCATTACGCTAGGGCTGTGTTTACCAGATAAGAATATGGGCAGCATTACGCTAGTGCTGTGTTTACCAGATAAGAATATGGGCAGCATTACGCTAGTGCTGTGTTTACCAGATAAGAATATGGGCAACATTATGCTAGTGCTGTGTTTACCAGATAAGAATGTGGAGAGTATTACGCTAGTGCTGTGTTTACCAGATAAAAATATGGACAGCATTACGCTAGTGCTGTGTTTACCAGATAAGAATATGGGCAGCATTACGCTAGTGCTGTGTTTACCAGATAAAAATATGGGCAGCATTACGCTAGTGCTGTGTTTACCAGATAAGAATATGGGCAGCATTACGCTAGTGCTGTGTTTACCAGATAAAAATATGGACAGCATTACGCTAGCGCTGTGTTTACCCAGATAAGAATGTGGACAGTATTACGCTAGTGCTGTGTTTACCCAGATAAGAATATGGACAGCATTACGCTAGTGCTGTGTTTACCCAGATAAGAATATGGGCAGCATTACGCTAGTGCTCTGTTTACCAGGTAAAAATATGGACAGCATTACGCTAGTGCTCTGTTTACCAGGTAAAAATATGGACAGCATTACGCTAGTGCTGTGTTTACCCAGATAAGAATATGGACAGCATTACGCTAGTGCTGTGTTTACCCAGATAAGAATGTGGAGAGTATTACGCTAGTGCTGTGTTTACCCAGATAAGAATGTGGACAGCATTACGCTAGTGCTGTGTTTACCCAGATAAGAATGTGGACAGCATTACGCTAGTGCTTCGTTTACCAGATAAGAATATGGACAGCATTACGCTAGTGCTTCGTTTACCAGATAAGAATATGGACAGCATTACGCTAGTGCTGTGCTTACCAGATATGAATGCCACCACGTCAAAGACCATACGTCCATTACCGCCCTCTGGCTCATCGCGTATGTCTCATTATGTAGGGGTTACAGACTGATTACTACGTTAAAATATTTAATGTTTATTATTTGACTTTTTTTTCAAACAAAAATGTATAAATTCTGTTTCAATTTAACTATAGTCTTTCATTTTTTTACTGTATCTAAGCATATGTTCTAGATATTTAAACGTTTTATAATGATTAAAATAAACCTAACACCCCTCTAACAGGTAGCACTATATAATAAGTTTTATGCTTTACTGAAGATTGGAGTTTATTATGAAAATGATAATTTCATGAATTAAAATTGTGCTCTGATATATTAATTGTGTATTCTTGTTGTTGTGAAGTTGATATTGTTTTATTTTAATGAATTAAGATAATGAATGGTAGAGTCCACGTTGATGAGGGAGGCCATTGATAGAAATAGGAGAAACAACATGGCGGGAGCAGGTCAGTCTTGGGGACAATTAGGGACAGTGTTTACTTTACTCAGTCTGGCTTGTTAGTCACGTCCGAAGGTTGGGAATTTATAATCCTAGATTATCTTAAATGAAAACAGGATGTAATTACTTGTTGTAATCGTTAATGTTGTGAATGAATCTTTAGTTGTACTGTTGTAGTCGTTAGTGGCTGGGCAGACGTAGCCGTCCAGTCCACCATGTCAACAAAAAATAAATGGGATTGGATTTGGTTGTTGCTGGTCATTATTGGTTATATTCTCAATGTTTTCATAGCATTAACAATATATTTCATTATCTAGATAGCCGTTGGAAGCTGCATTTTAATAGTGAAACAACTAATCTCCTGTTCTGAGTTGAATAACGAATAAAAACGAATGTTATGAATTGTAATAATTGACTGTAGCACAGTGTTACCGTTAGAGTGTAGCCACTACTACAGTAGACTTGAGTAGACAGCGTTTCGTCTGGGGGAAAGGTCTGCCATGTTCATAAAACACAGTCACTTGAGTCACATCAGTGATGTTCTAGTATAACAGACATCATTCTGTGGTTCAGGTGTCTATTATTGATTGTTTGTTTTGTAATAATTTAGGCGTTAGCCAGGTGATTTGATTTTAATTAGGGGTTTACTTCCTTAATGCCATAACACTCCTGGGGTCTAACATAAACACCAGATACCACCAACGGGCTTCAGCTTTGATCTCTCTATCTTCTGCAGTCATTGTGAAGTTGAGATCTGTCCATTATTTTATTATATATTCTTCTCTCTTTCTCTGTCTACCTCTCCGTCATCCTTTCACACTTCCTTTGCCAGGGCTATCACTACGTGACCCAACCATTTCCAGGGTTTGGTCTGAAGGCAGGGGTTGTGTCACCTAAAGAATTCAGGATTGACTGCAATCTGTTTTATTTTTTTCCCCGGACACTTTGGTGTGAAAGGAATGTGCTGACAGTCAGCTGGAACAACTGAAGGATGGCAGACGTGCAATGGACTGGACTGACATTCTGGATGTCATCAGGGAGGTAGGGCAAGCTAATAATTTGATCATGAATCAACAACCATGTCCCGACTGCATAAACATCAGGTCTAAACAACAGAAGTCAGAAAAGAGCGCTATGCAGGGAGACACAGAAGAATATCAAATCAACACAGAACTGGAATTGTCAATCTCTACACTGAGGGGACATACTGGAGAGGAGATGCTTTGTATGTTTCTGATGTGTAATAAGGACTTAAAATCTATGGTTTCTTCTTGGCTTTACAATCTATGGTTTCTTCTTGGCTTTACAATCTATGGTTTCTTCTTCGCTTTACAATCTATGGTTTCTTCTTGGCTTTACATTCTATGGTTTCTTGGCTTTACATTCTATGGTTTCTTCTTGGCTTTACAATCTATGGTTTCTTCTTGGCTTTACGATCTATGGTTTCTTCTTGGCTTTACAATCTATGATTTCTTCTTGGCTTTACATTCTATGGTTTCTTCTTGACTTTACATTTTCCTGGTCTCTTGGTTATGAGATTCGATGTCTAGGCCTCTTTGGTATTGAAAACAAAAAACTGGAGGTCGTTGTGTGCATTCTGTGCATGTTAAAGAACTCTTGGCATTTGAAAATCACAAAGAGTAGGCCAAAAACTGTGGCTGTCCTAGACAAATTTATAGGAAACAATCTACTAAAAGCATGAAATTTCTCAATGATTAAAAATGAGAGTCTCTCCGAAGTCAGAGAATATCTGCCTATATGGTGAGGGACACCAGAACGCACGGCTGCTAGTGTAAAAAAAAAGGAAAATGTGATATTCGTGCAAAATTAAGTTTTTCTGGACTTTGTTATAGATATAAAGATGGTGTATATATACAAGCAAAACAGATATACAAGTGGTTTAGTGACATACGACAACATACAAGCAAAACAGATATACAAATGGTCTAGTGACATTTGACAACATACAAGCAAAACAGATATACAAGTGGTCTAGTGATATATGACAACATACAAGCAAAACAGATATACAAGTGGTCTAGTGACATATGACAACATACAAGCAAAACAGATATACAAGTGGTCTAGTGACATTTGACAACATACAAGCAAAACAGATATACAAGTGGTCTAGTGATATATGACAACATACAAGCAAAACAGATATACAAGTGGTCTAGTGACATATGACAACATACAAGCAAAACAGATATACAAGTGGTCTAGTGACATATGACAACATACAATGAGGCATTCCCCACTTCCTAGAGTATTACCCTGGTACTAATTTCTGCTAGTGGCTGGGTCGACCGCGGGGGTAGTATTTTATTTTCCAACTACAAGTACAATTCACACTGCTTCCAGCAGGAATCGAACACGGGTTGTCCGAAAGTTGGTAACCGGTCAGGTGGTTTTTCAAACTAGGCTACCTAGGCCCCCAAAAGCAAGAATCTAGAACAACAAAAAACCAATAGCTCTGGAACAAAATGTAACATTTGTATAATAGGAGTTACCTTGAGTGACAAATGAGCAATTAAGAAGGCAGTTAAGGATCACCCCAGCAGTAGAGTACCATACCTTCCATATTGTAAGGATTTCCCTTAATCTGTATGGATTTTTCTAAAAATTGGATTTATAAGCCCTACATGGTAATATGTAAGGAAAAACAAACCATTTGTGAGACTTTCTACATCTTTTTCTTCATTAAATTATGTCAGCAGAAGTGCTAAGATAGTTCTGCTCAAACAAGTGCTAACCAATCAAATCATGAAACCAACATTTTAAATAAACTATAAGGCCAACATGGGAGCCGCGATTGCTCAGTGGTTAGTGAACTGGACTACAAAGGACAAGAGGCAGGGCTCGATCCCAACCGACGTCTTCCGGTTCACCCAGCCTTTAATGGGTACCAAATTTTTTCTGGGAAAGTAAAGCGGCACGGGCGTAATACCAACCACATTACCCCAAAAATCATGTGCTGAAGGTCTGTAAAATTAATGGTTACTAACACCATATTTCCTATATGCCACTTGGCGTGATGGGGTACTTTACTTTCTACAACATCAATAGCTCAATGGTTAGTGAACTGGACTACAAAGGACAAGAGGTGAGGTTTGATCCTGATTGACAGCTTATGGGTTCACCCAGCCTTAAATGGGTACCTGATTTTTTTCTGGGAAAGTAAAGCAACACTGGCGTAATACCGACCACATTACCCCAAAAATCATGTGCTGAAGGTCTTTAAAAATTATGGTCACTAACACCGTATTCCCTATACGCTACTTGGCGTGACTTGGCTCTTTACTTGACTTATTAGACCAACAAACCATGCAGCATGAATAGGCATAACTAGTAAAGATGTCAGTTTAGCTAACAAGATTTTAACGACAACTCTGGTCTAGTATAACCTAAAAGTCAGGGTGAACTGATTGTGCCTGGCCAAGAGGAAGGGGGAGAACCCAAGATCAGTCAACTTTGCTATTCTAGAATCTGGGGGAGGGAAGAATGGATATGTCAGGTTTTTTTTTTCAAATTTGTAAGATTCTTTTTGGCCCGTGTCTGCTGTACAGATTTGCCTTAAAAGGTTTGGAATATGTCAAGACATTTAAAAAAATTAAACCACATTGCTATCAACAAGCACTAGGGGAACAAAGTACTATTTTTTTTTTATGCTGGATTTTCTTACTTTTAACCACTTCCTTAACACAACAAGCCAAGTACTTATTCCTGTTTTAGGCTGGGCTTTCTTACAGTTAACCACTTCCTTAACTCAACAAGCCAAGTACTTATTCCTGTTTTAGGCTGGGCTTTCTTACAGTTAACCACTTCCTTAACACAACAAGCCAAGTATTTATTCCTGTTTTAGGCTGGCACTGAGTGTGGCCCAACTCTGGACAGTTACCACAGTGTATTCGGTTATGAGTTTTTTTTCTCAGTCTCGACAGAAACATTTTTCTTTAACCATACCTTGATTCCCATCTTCTATGAAAATCAATTCAGAGGAAGAGGTATGTTTACAGCACTCTAGAAAGGTAAAGGTCAAGGTAAAAGGTCAAGGTAAAACGTAAAGTACGAGACTTGAACTGGCGTCTTAGCATGCGAGTTTACACCCATATGTGCTCGGCCGCCTATCCAGAAATGTTAAGAGATTTCTGTATAGTGTCGCCTCAAGGATCGAAACTCAGATACGAGGCGACATTCCTCACCTTCCCAGGGTAATACCCTGGTACCCATTTCTGCAAACGGCTGGGTCGACCGTGGGGGTATTTTTTTTTTTCCAACCACGAGTACAATTCACACTGCTCCCAGCGGGAATCGAACACGGGTTGTCCAAATGTCGGTAGTCCAGTCGGGTGGTTTTCCCAACTAGGCTACCGCAACAGAAAAAGAACAAAGAACAATATATGGACCGAAGCAGGATTGAACCTGTACTCAGTGGCACAACGCCTTGCCATGAATAGCCAAACGCTAGGAACACTGCCACTCAGCTAACTAAGAAATTAGCTATTGTGGGCAATGACTTACACGCAGGTGTTCTCATGACTATAGCATAAGGCTGAGATCACAGCTCGGAATACATTGTGTATCTGTATTTTTCCTATTAAGACCAGCCTTATGCGCTTTAGTAATGAGAACACCTTCGTGTAAGACATTGTCCACGATAGCTAATTTTTTTAGTTCTGCTTAGGAGACAGTCATGTTGTCTCTTAGAATGCCCATCCCTTACTGGCCAGGAATAGAAATAGTCTCCTTCATCCAGAAATATCAGGAACATTCTTTACACAGAAGTACCACAACTTAAATAGACGTGTGTAATATTTGTCGTGTCAGTCGGACGAGTTTATGTTCAAACGACTGGTGGTTCAGGAAGTTAAGAAATATCCACACATGCAAATATTAAAATAAAATCCAAAACTAAATAAAACGACAATCTGGCAAGAACTAGCTCTGACGATCTCAGCCATCATGATCTGACACCATGCAACATGATAACTCAATAGATGTTCAGATATAAAATTAGCTGAGTGGCAGTGTTCCCTAGCATTTGGCTTTTCATGGCAAGGCGCTGTGCCACTGAGTACGAGTTCAATATATTGTTCTTTGTTTTTTCCTGTTGTTGATTATTTGTCATTTTTTCCGAGTGCTATAAACATACCCCTTCCTCTGAATTGATTCACTGATTATCATCATGGAAGTTCCCCTCTATAGTAATATTCATTTATTATTTTTTGTTCCCTTCTTCTAGTTTGGAGGAAGACAAGTTATCAATTCGGCCACCAATTCTCCTATGCGTATATATGTGTGCCTGTGTGTATTATTTTTTAACATTTCTTTGTCACTACCCATATTTTTAAAATTCTTTTTTCAGGTTGTTGTAACAGAGCTTTAAAAAACAGGTTGATATCGCTAGATTACATCTTAATGGAATGGATAAGTGTCATTGGATTGCAGCCTTAATGAATGGATTACTGTTCCTGGATCACAGCTTTAGGAATGCATTACAACCACTTGATAACTTTGTAAAATGGGATGTTTTCAAAATGTTATAAAGTTATCTGTCTGATTACGTGTCGGAGTATGTGATGTTTTTTATTTTTCAAGAATACTACCACATGGGGCTGACGTATGAATAAATGATTTCAGGAATTCAGCACAGATTGTTGCCCAAGCTTGAAGTCAGTTTTCTGTTTTTACTTGTAGGAGTTAAAGCTGAATAAAATGTTGACCCACTTGCTAGATATATGTGGTATGAAACATATGAGTTCACAATCTGTGGAATGAAATGTATGAATTCACAATCTGTGGAATGGAATGTATGAATTCACAATCTGTGGAATGAAATGTATGAATTCACAATCTGTGGTATGAAATGTATGAATTCACAATCTGTGGAATGAAATGTATGAATTCACAATCTGTGGAATGAGATGTATGAATTCACAATCTGTGCAATGAATCAAATGAATTCACAATCTGTGCAATGAATCATATGCATTTACAATCTGTGGAATGAAATGGATGAATTCACAATCTATAGATTGAAACATTACATAAAACCACAAAATAAAATATCTGTTAATTGAAACCTTACATGAAATCACAGGCTGGGATCCTTTGAATGAAACTTTATATGAAACTACAGCAAAGCTAGATATCCACTGAATGAAACTTTACATTAATCACAAGCTCAGAATTTCATTGTAAGTATTTATTTAGCCAAATTCTGAGTGTGAATATTAAAGCCACATATGATCCGAAAGGACTCAGGTAGACCTACCGCAGGTGGACGCAGACCTCTGCTTCTGACATTTTTTGGCGACAACAGGCATATGTTGACTGAAATACGGGATAACCTTAGTTATCTACGTAAAAATGATGCAGAAGGTTACGAGTTGTCGAACATTCATCTCAAGCGAGAGCTTTCGCAGAGCACTCCAAATCTTATGGAAAAGCCCACAGGCTGCAGGGTGGCTCGCAGGGATAGTCAGCATCATAAAGCTCTCGCTGAGATCCGGGACAGCCTTCGGCCATATCAGAACGTTTGTGGGGGCACTGTGAGTGGTAGTAGTGGTGTGGGCAGCAGCGACAACAGCAGCTGCGCTAGTTCAACAAGCTCACATGCTACCAATGATGCAGAGAGCAAGGTCAGGAGACTCATGCAGTATGGCTTTGATGAGGTAATTGTGGTTTTAATGAGGTAAATATGGTTTTGATGAGGTAATTATGGCTTTGATGAGGTAATTATAGCTTTGGTGAGGTAATAGATGGCATAAATATATAAGATAATTATTTTATGATGAAAGTGACAAGAAACCAATTATAAAATGTACATCAAGTTATAAAATCTTAAAATCGGAAGTGGAAAAAGCTATACAAACAATGCAAAGGGAAAAGTTGCAGGACCTGATAACAATCAGATAGAGATGATACAGGCACTAGAAGAATTTGGCATTGAAGTGATCACAGACATATGCAACGACATATACCATATAGGAGACATGCCAAATGAACTAAAAATATCAACCTTCATTGCATTTCCCAAAAAGAATGGTGCAGTTGAATGCAGTGACTTTAGAACAATATAACTATATTTACATATTATGTTTTTTGTTCTTATTTTCATTGGCTAGTTTGGTAGATACAGACTAATGCTTATTTAGTAGTATCTTGACCATTTACCATGCCACGTCACCAAGTTATTTTGTATGAATTTCCTCGTTGGTCTTTTTGGCTGTCCAGGGAACTCTCAACATTCTTCTGTGAAATTCTATCTATCTGGCCATTAATTGTTTTTTTAATTTGTTTGTCTGCTGTCCATGACTCATTTCCATAGGTCAGAGTTGACTCCATATAGTACTAATGATAAAAATCATAGTTGTCATATAATAATTTTTATTATTGAAATTTGTTGCATCTGATGACTCTGTCACTTGACATTCGTTATGGCCAT
Organism: Megaustenia siamemsis; assembly: GCA_032433765.1. Classification (NCBI taxonomy): domain Eukaryota; kingdom Metazoa; phylum Mollusca; class Gastropoda; order Stylommatophora; family Ariophantidae; genus Megaustenia; species Megaustenia siamemsis. Next base: position 52,271,129 of record JAVIAB010000107.1, on the reverse strand, counting down.
ACCCCGTAACACATTCACTTAATACATTCATTTAACACATTCGCTTAACACATTTGTTTAACACATTCACTTAACACATTCACTTAACACATTTGTTTAACACATTCACTTAACACATTTGTTTAACACATTCACTTAACACATTTGTTTAACACATTCACTTAACACATTTGTTTAACACATTCACTTAACACATTTGTTTAACACATTTGTTTAACACATTTGTTTAACACATTCACTTAACACATTTGTTTAACACATTCACTTAACACATTTGTTTAACACATTCACTTAACACATTTGTTTAACACATTTACTTAACACATTTGTTTAACACATTTACTTAACACATTTGTTTAACACATTCACTTAACACATTTGTTTAACACATTCACTTAACACATTTGTTTAACACATTCACTTAACACATTTGTTTAACACATTCACTTAACACATTTGTTTAACACATTTGTTTAACACATTCACTTAACACATTTGTTTAACACATTCACTTAACACATTTGTTTAACACATTTACTTAACACATTTGTTTAACACATTCACTTAACACATTTGTTTAACACATTCACTTAACACATTTGTTTAACACATTCACTTAACACATTTGTTTAACACATTCACTCAACACATTTGTTTAACACATTCGCTTAACACATTGGTTTAACACATTCACTTAACACATTTGTTTAACACATTCACTTAACACATTCACTTAACACATTTGTTTAACACATTCACTTAACACATTTGTTTAACACATTCACTTAACACATTCGCTTAACACATTTGTTTAACACATTCACTTAACACATTCACTTAACACATTTGTTTAACAATTCACTTAACACATACACTTAACACATTCACTCAACACATTCACTTAACACATTCACTCAACACATTTGTTTAACAATATTAATTATATTAATTATATTTATTAATTTAATATGGGCCACTGCAAGAATGACAGAAGACAGTAACATTTATACAGGAAATGACATTGCAGATATAGACAATACTTCAGGCGAACGAAAGATAGACAGAATCAAATCACTGCTAAGATTAACCAATATTAACCAAATCACGGCTAAGATTAATCAAATCACGGCTAAGATTAACCAAATCACGGCTAAGATTAACCAAATCACGGCTAAGATTAACCAAATCATAGCTAAGATTAACCAAGATTAACCAAATCACGGCTAAGATTAACCAAATCACGGCTAAGATTAACCAAATCACGGCTAAGATTAACCAAGATTAACCAAATCACGGCTAAGATGAACCAAATCACGGCTAAGATTAACCAAATCACGGCTAAGATTAACCAAATCACGGCTAAGAATAACCAAATCACGGCTAAGATTAACCAAATCATGGCTAGGATTAACCAAATCACGGCTAAGATTAACCAAATCATGGCTAAGATTAACCAAATCATGGCTAAGATTAACCAAATCACGGCTAAGATTAACCAAATCGCTGCTACGATTAACCAAATCATGGCTAAGATTAACCAAGATTAACCAAATCATGGCTAACATTAACCAAATCACGGCTAAAATTAACCAAATCACGGCTACGATTAACCAAATCACGTCTAAGATCAACCAAATCACGGCTAAGATTAACCAAATCACGGCTAAAATTAACCAAGATTAACAAAATCACAGCTAAGGTTACCAAATCATGGCTAAGATTAACCAAATCATGGCTAAAATTAACCAAGATTAACCAAATCACAGCTAAGATTAACCAAATCACGGCTAAAATTAACCAAGATTAACCAAATCACAGCTAAGATTACCAAATCATGGCTAAGATTAACCAAATCACGGCTAAAATTAACCAAGATTAACCAAATCACAGCTAAGATTAACTCTAGCATTTCTTTGTCCCCCTTAACTCTCTAGCTTCTCCATCTGCTGTATCTTCCACAGGAAGTGGCTGCCCATGCCTTGATGTTGAGCAGTGACCAGTCAGTAGAGGCAGCCCTGCGGTTGTTGGCACAAATTAAAGAAAGGCTGTCTGTTGGTGATGTGGGAGCTGGTAGGAACAGTCTATAGTCGCATACTATCATTGTTATATGCACAGCTCTCTGTCTTTAATACTTTAGTTGTCTTGTTCATTTGCTCTTTTAATAAATAAGTCATCAGCTCAGATGTCACTTGCAGAACGTTGCATTCATCACAGCTCGTCTGAAAGAATCTCTGTCTCTAGTTAGATCTCTCACAGAACGTTGCATTCATCACAGCTCGTCTGAAAGAATCTCTGTCTCTAGTCAGATCTCTCACAGAACGTTGCATTCATCACAGCTCGTCTGAAAGAATCTCTGTCTCTAGTCAGATCTCCCACAGAATGTTGCATTCATCACAGCTCGTCTGAAAGAATCTCTGTCTCTAGTCAGATCTCCCACAGAACGTTGCATTCATCACAGCTCGTCTGAAAGAATCTCTGTCTCTAGTCAGATCTCCCACAGAACGTTGCATTCATCACAGCTCGTCTGAAAGAATCTCTGTCTCTAGTCAGATCTCCAACAGAACGTTGCAATCACCACGGCCAGTCTGAAAGAATCTCTGTCTCTAGTCAGATCTCCCACAGAACATTACATTCATCACAGCTCGTCTGAAAGAATCTCTGTCTCTAGCCAGATTTCCCACAGAACGTTACATTCATCACAGCTCGTCTGAAAGAATCTCTGTCTCTAGCCAGATCTCCCACAGAACATTACATTCATCACAGCTCGTCTGAAAGAATCTCTGTCTCAAGCCAGATCTTCCTCTTCTTCTGTTGTCATGTTCAAGGTCTCCTTGATGTCTTGACACCACCTTCTTCTTGGTCTGCCCCTGATGCGTCATCCAGGAACTATACCCTCCATTATTGTTCCTTCCAGCCCGCTGTGTCTTTTGACATGGCCATACTATTTTAAAAGCTATTTTGAAAGCAGGCAAAGCTCCTGGACCAGATAATATAACTAAAGAAGAGATTGAAGCCATGGGTGATTTTGGAATAGAAATAATAACAAAAATATTGAATGATATCTACAACAGCGGATATATACCAGATGACATGCTCAAATCAATATTCATAGCCCTACCAAAGAAATCTGGTGCGATTGAATGCGATGATCATCGCACAATAAGCCTTATGAGTCATATGACTAAGATATTACTAAGAATCATCATGCGAAGAGTGCGAAACAAAATCAGCCCAGAAATTAGCGATGAACAGTGTGGTTTTGTTAGAGATAAAGGAACAAGCAATGCCATTTATATCATAAGATCTTTAGTAGAAAGAGCCATAGAGGCGAAAACAGATCTATACCTATGTTTCATAGATTACACCAAGGCATTTGATAAAGTAAAGCACCAAGAAATAATCAAAATTTTAGAAAGCATAAACGTAGACAGCAAAGATCTAAGAACAATAAAGAACATGTACTGGCAACAAACAGCGGCCATAAGAAATGGAAATCAATTGGGAATGTTTCAACAAAGAGAACAGGGTGGGTAACAGGGTTGTGTGATGTCACCAGATTTGTTTATTATTTATAGTGAGATTATTTTAAGATCCATAAGGGGCATGTCTGGAATAACAATTGGAGGTCATAATGTAAATAATCTAAGGTATGCTGATGATACAGTCTTAATTGCTAAGAGTGAAAATGAGTTGCAAGAAATGTTGGACATTATAATGAAAGAAAGCAAAAATAAAGGACTCAACCTTAATAGCAAAAAGACAGAAGTAATGGTAACAACAAAGAAAAAGACATCACCTCAGTGCAAAATAAAGACAAGCAGAACAATATTAAAACAAGTAAATGAATTTAAATATTTGGGAACTTTGTTAACCTCAGACGGAAGATATACAAAAGAGGTGAGATGCTGAGTGGCTCAGGCAAAAGCTCTATGCAATCCATTTTTGACAATAGAAACAAGAAAAAGAGTTCTTAAATGTTACGTAGAGCCAGTCTTAACATATGGATGCGAATCATGGACAATAGGACAACACACAAGAAAATCACTGGAGTCTGTAGAAATGTGGTTTTACAGAAGAATGTTGAGAGTACCATGGACAGCTAAGAAGAGTAATGAAGATGTTCTGAGAGAGGTCAAAACAAAAAGAGAGCTAATTTCCAATATTAGGAAGAAACAATCATCATTTTTTGGCCATGTAATGAGAAGAGAACAACTGGAATATATTGTAACAACTGGAAAAATTGAGGGACCAAGAGATAGAGGGAAACAAAGAGAAAAAATACCAGACAGCTTAAGAGAATGGCTTGGCAGAAGGTCAACAACAGAAATGATAAATATAGCTGCCGAGATCGAAAGTTGTGGAGAGACATGATCACCTACGCCAGCAGGCCCAGTACTTGATGATGATGATACTATTTTAATTACCTCTATAGAATGGTGTTTATAAGCCAGTTCTTGTTCATGTTTCCATCTTTTAATGTCTTCATTGCTTCTTTCCATTATCCAAGTTAGCTTAAGCATTTTTCTGTAGTATTTTGTTTGGATTGAATCCATTTATTATTTTTTTTTGCAAGATTGTCCATGTTGCACAACATGATTTAGTAAATTATCATCTGTAAATACAGGGTGACTCACTCGTTACAAAACCCAACATTTCCTCAATAATTCTAATGCAAATGAAGATATTTTAACAGGAGTACATCAGTTGTGCATAAAACAAACAAACAAATGTGTCTGTAGTGTTTGTGTGTGGGGGGCCGAATTGTTGTGACACCCCTCTCTGATGTGCATCTCTGCTGATCTCTGTCATTTGGCATCACACAATATGGTTATTGAGTTATTTGAGTGTCATCATCATTGCATTCTGAACATGATCATCATTGCATTCTGAACATGTCCATAGGTGCTCAGATCCCCTCCTCAGCAAGTCCTTTAGTGTCCAGCGACTGACGACTCCAGTTCTGTGTTGGTTGATAAGTCTTCTTACACGCCCACTAATTTTCTTGTTTCTGGGTGTGCCCATCTTAACTCCCATCTCTTTCATCCAAAGGAGTGACGTAGACTCATGGTTGTCAAAGTTCTGTGCCCTTCCCACATCTCGGAGGGCATTGATCATATCTGCCCAATCCATTGGTTGACCGTCTTCAATGACAGCACAGCTAGCCTGTCTGCCCAATCCATTGGTTGACCGTCTTCAATAACAGCACAGCTAGCCTGTCTGCCCAATCCATTGGTTGACCGTCTTCAATGACAGCACAGCTAACCAACCTGTCTTCTCTTTCATTTCCCCGTACTCTTGCATGTCCAGGGACGTAGACAAAGGTGACCTTACATATTTCAGACTTATGCAACGTCTCTACTCATTGCCTGTGTACAGAGCCCTCCTCCACTTGTTTTCATCATGCTCATCGAATCACTTAGCATGAAGGTGTGAATGTAGTCTTGTGACTCTGACCAGATGAATGCCCTGGTCACTGCCATCACCTCCATTGTCATGCTACTCGTGGTCATAATGTATGCATCACTGTCTTCCTTGACTATTCTGCCTGGGCAACTAATATGGTTATTGTTCATGAGTGTTAGTGTACAGTACGTGTGAATGCTGTAAAAATAAGCTCAGTGATATTTGTATTGGAAACTGGAGTCAACAATTGAAACAAATATCTGAATATAATTTTATCAAAGGGTCCTATCCTATAGAGCGGAATCTGAAGACTGTGTTTCCTAACACCATCAAACACTATATATTTTTAAAAATATGACGATCATCATTTTCAGGAGGACGTGAACTTCCAGTCAATATGGTGGATAGGTGGCAGGAACCATTGAAAGTTATGTATGAAAGTGTTCCTTGTTACAGTTTCCTCATATTCCAAGTCCGGCTTGTTGCAGGAGCTACTGAGTTAGGTGCTCTGTGCACACCGTGAGCTGCGTGTTTCATCCGTTTTGATCATGTTTCAATATTCCAATTGTTTATGATGAATGATGATATCGCATGACAGGGAACAGTTGGCTGTGTTTACTTTCTGTGCGGTTTCGCCTTATGTCTTTTTGCGTGTGCTGAGACTGCAATTTTGGGGACTACATCTACCTTTCCTTGTTTGGGAGATGAGTTAGTAATTCTGATGATTCCACTGGCACGGGCGGTTGAGCAATTATGGATTTTAATTCATTTGCTGTGATACCGGGGCCTTCCATAACCAAAGAACGTGTGAGTTCTTACAGGACAGCTGGGAAATATGTTAGTTTACTCTAAAAGAGGAAACATATTTGTGTCAAACCATTGAAGAAATGCTGGGTAGCGAGTGAGACACCCTACAGATTTCATATGGTGAATGCAGTGATTTCTCAACTCTTGTGATGAAACTCTATTTCTCTTCTTGGCCACAAGACTGCTTGTCAGAATCTGGTGCCTTCAGTCACAAGGTGTAGGCAAGATGTTGGGTCAGAACATTCGAGAGGAAACAGAAAGGAGTGCCGTGAGATAGAAGTTTAAACTCTGGTGTGTGAGGCTACTTTCTGTCTGATAGATGCTGTCTGAGAGCATCAGCGGAAGGTTGTCTGATAGCTGCTGTCTGAGAGCATCAGTGAAAGGTTGTCTGATAGCTGCTGTCTGAGAGCATCAGTGAAAGTTTGTCTGATAGCTGCTGTCTGAGAGCATCAGTGAAAGGTTGTCTGATAGCTGCTGTCTGAGAGCACCAGTGAAAGTTTGTCTGATAGCTGCTGTCTGAGAGCATCAGTGAAAGGTTGTCTGATGGCTGCTGTCTGAGAGCATCAGTGAAAGGTTGTCTGATAGCTGCTGTCTGAGAGCATCAGTGAAAGTTTGTCTGATAGCTGCTGTCTGAGAGCATCAGTGAATGTTTGTCCGATAGCTGCTGTCTGAGAGCATCAGTGAAAGGTTGTCTGATAGCTGCTGTCTGAGAGCACCAGTGAAAGTTTGTCTGATAGCTGCTGTCTGAGAGCATCAGTGAAAGGTTGTCTGATAGCTGCTGTCTGAGAGCATCAGTTGAAGGTTGTCTGATAGCTGCTGTCTGAGAGCATCAGTGGAAGGTTGTCTGATAGCTGCTCACAGATGGCATCAGTGGAAGGTTGTCTGATAGCTGCTGTCTGAGAGCATCAGTGAAAGGTTGTCTGATAGCTGCTGTCTGAGAGCGTCAGTGGAAGGTTGTCTGATAGCTGCTCACAGATGGCATCAGTGGAAGGTTGTCTGATAGCTGCTGTCTGAGAGCATCATTGAAAGGTTGTCTGATAGCTGCTGTCTGAGAGCATCAGTGAAAGGTTGTCTGATAGCTGCTGTCTGAGAGCATCATTGAAAGGTTTTCTGATAGCTGCTGTCTGAGAGCATCAGTGAAATGTTGTCTGACAGCTGCTGTCTGAGAGCATCAGTGAAAGGTTTTCTGATAGCTGCTGTCTGAGGGGATCAGTGAAAGTTTGTCTGATAGCTGCTGTCTGAGAGCATTAGTGAAAGATTTTCTAATAGCTGCTGTCTGAGAGCATCAGTGAAAGGTTGTCTGATAGCTGCTGTCTGAGAGCATCAGTGATAGGTTGTCTGATAGCTAAATGTAAAGGTAAAGTACGAGACTTGAAACAGCATCTTAGCACGCAAGTTTCCACCCATATGTGTTCGGCCGCCTATCCAGAAATGTTCGGAGACTTCTGGATAGTGTCGCTTCAAGCATCGAAACTCACAATGCGAGGCAACATTCCTCACCTTCCTAAGGTAATACCCTGGTATCCATTTCTGCCAACGGCTGGGTCAACCGTGGGGTATTTTTTATTTCCAACCACGAGTACAACTCACACTGCTCCCATCGGGAATTGAACACGGGTTGTCCGAATGTTGGTATTCCAAGCGGGTGGTTTTCCCAACTAGGCTACCGAGGCCCTGTCTGAGAGCACCAGTGAAAGGTTTTCCGATAGCTGCTGTATGAAACCATCAGTGAACAGTTGTCTGACAGCTGCTATCATAGGGCATCATTAAAAGGTTGTCTGATAGCTGCTGTATGAAACCATCAGTGAACAGTTGTCTGATAGCTGCTGTATGAAACCATCAGTGAACAGTTGTCTGATAGCTGCTATCATAGGGCATCATTAAAAGGTTATCTGACAGCTGCTATCATAGGGCATCATTAAAAGGTTGTCTGATAGCTGCTATCATAGGGCATCATTAAAAGGTTATCTGATAGCTGCTATCATAGGGCATCATTAAAAGGTTGTCTGATAGCTGCTATCATAGGGCATCATTAAAAGGTTATCTGATAGCTGCTATCATAGGGCATCATTAAAAGGTTATCTGATAGCTGCTGTCTGAGAGCACCAGTGAAAGGTTGTCTGACAGCAAACAGGACATATTGAAATGTCATTGACAGCTGCTAACTAACAAGATATTGTTAAATCACTATCTTACATAAGCTAGCATAACATCTTTGAAAATCACTGACTGCTTGATGTATTTGACACAAACCATCATGATGGTCAAGCTGACACGATTATTTTCATGATAATCTATGAATCATTAATTATCTGGGTCCAACATTAATTTCAGGTCTTCACGGAACCTCATTCAAGCAACCTTCTTGCAGTCTGAATTCATCAGGGACAAACAGCGTGCGCTCTGACAGCCCAACACTAAACCACACCCCCCAGCAGCAGCTTTTGACCAATGGGCTAATGACTCCACCCCCACTACCTCCACGAGTACCAGTCACAGCACAAGTTAACCACATCCTTCTTAGCCAGACAGCATCATCTTTTAACAACAAACCTTGTGCAGGCAGAAGTCTGAATACCATTGGCCAGAAGGTATTTTAATGCTTGAAGGTATTTTAATACTTGAAGGTATTTTAATACTTGAAGGTATTTTGTTATCTTATCCATAGCAAGACATCCTGAGAGATAATATTAGAAATTAAGAACTGAGAAATGAGCTAGGAATAATTCCTACCATAGAATACATAAAGAAACAACAAATCAAATGTTTTGGCCACGTCTATAACGGAAAGACCAAAACACAACAAACCTTTAATAAACATTGTGAGAATACCAGACTCAAGGGCCAACCATCCAAAAGATGGATTGATGGAATATTAGAAACACTAGGAAACATAACAGCAGCAGAGGTCAACAGAAGAGTAAAAGATGGATTGATGGAATATTAGAAACACTAGGAAACATAACAGCAGGAGAGGTCAACAGAAGAGCAAAAGATGGATTGATGGAATATTAGAAACACTAGGAAACATAACAGCAGGAGAGGCGAGTAGAAGATGGATTTTTGGAATATTAGAAACACTAGGAAACAGAACAGCAGGAGAGGCGAACAGAAGATGGATTTTTGGAATATTAGAAACACTAGGAAACACAACAGCAGGAGAGGCGAACAGAAGAGCAAAAGATGGATTGATGGAATATTAGAAACACTAGGAAACATAATAGCAGGAGAGGCCAACAGAAGAGTAAAAGATGGATTGATAGAATATTAGAAACACTAGGAAACAGAACAGCAGGAGAGGCGAGCAGAAGATGGATTTTTGGAATATTAGAAACACTAGGAAACACAACAGCAACAGAGGCCAACAGAAAAGCAAAAGATGGATTGATGGAATATTAGAAACACTAGGAAACACAACAGCAACAGAGGCCAACAGAAAAGCAAAAGATGGATTTTTGGAATATTAGAAACACTAGGAAACACAACAGCAACAGAGGCCAACAGAAAAGCAAAAGATGGATTGATGGAATATTAGAAACACTAGGAAACATAACAGCAGGAGAGGCTAACAGAAGAACAAAAGATGGATTTTTGGAATATTAGAAACACTAGGAAACACAACAGCAACAGAGGCCAACAGAAGAACAAAAGATGGATTGATGGAATATTAGAAACACTAGGAAACACAACAGCAACAGAGGCCAACAGAAGAACAAAAGACCAGAAATTATATCTCTTCTTCATCAGGACACAATCGACTCCATAGTCACATGTATACAAAATTCAAGATCGGCACATCAACTACTTGTACATGTGGACAGGCACCCCAGACTGCTGAACACATACTTCAAGATTGCACTGAATATAGTAGACTGAGGAAAATCCATTGGCCCATAGATACAACACTACAGACAAAACTATATGGGCCACTGCAAGAATTACAAAAGACAGTAAAATTTATACAGGAAACGACATTGCAGATATAGACAATACTTCAGGCGAACGAAAGATAGATAGATAGATAGATATCTCTTCTCGATGCTGAAAGGCAAAAATGAGGAAGTAAGGAAGAAGAGATCCGTACCAAGGGCATGTCCTGTGAACAGACCTAGGCAAAACAAAACCAGTGAGTTATGATTTCATGAGGAATTATTGTAGTCAGGGTATTCCCATATCTGTTTCTTCTGATTTTTTCAACAGACAGCACAGAATGTGTACACTGACTATTCCTGTGTACATTTCAACCAGCGATTGGATTAAATGTGACCCAGAGCGAAGATTACATGGAGGAACAACAAAATTGACAATCATGGGGATACAGACTTTTATTGATGGATGCTGGCGCAGTATGGAAGGATGGAAATGTCGGGACAAAATCACTAGCATAGGGTTATGGAAATGTGCCGGTCGGGTGCCAGTGGGTGGCGCTGGATAGGACACACACTGTGGAAGCCAACTGAGAGTATTACACAACAGGCCCTTTTTTGGAATCTGGGCCCAGGGGAACAGACAAAGAGGAAGGTCAAGAAATTCTTGGAGAGGATAGACAGAGGCAGAGATGAAGATGATGGGGAGGACATGGAATGATCTGAGGGGAATAGCAGGACACAGAACAACTTGGAAAGTGTTTGTTGAAGACCTATGCTCCACAGGGAGCTGAAAGGTAGAAGAAGAAGAACAGCGAAGACTCCATGCACTGGCTACAACTTAGATAATTGAAGGCGCCAGATTGGACAGATTTTTATTGCTTAACAAATTGTGTTTGCCATCAGCAGTAATTTTTAACCTGCCTTTTTTTTTACTTTTAGCTGCAGAGAGTTCTTTAATGTGTGCAGGATGGACATAGGACCTCCTGTTTTATTTGCTGTTGTCTGAAAAAGCTGGACATTGGATCTCACTGTCTAGAAACCAGGGTGGCATGGAAGAAGGGAAAAGGAGGGAGAAGCAACAAAGAAATTATGGATTCATAGATAGAAATTCCTACTTCCAAAATTGTCCAGTAGTCGACGTCTTATCTCTAGACTATCCAGTAGAAAAAAAAACAAGGAGAAAATGCAGAAATCTAGTAAAAAAAATTGTAAAAAGCTTTGTACATATTTTGTATATATAATAATATTATATATGCCTGTATTAACATCAGAAAGAAGCAATCAACATTTTTCGGGCACATCATGAAAAGAGGGAAGTTGGAATACGTGGTTACAACTGGCAAAATAAAAGGAAAGAGAGATCGCGGACGACAAAGAGAGAAAATACTGGATAGCTTGGTGTCATGGCATGGAAAACAGTTAACAACCGAACTGATACGATGCACTGTAGATAGAAGATTGTGGTGGGACATGATTGCCTACGCCAATCGGTATGGCACATGATGATGTATTAGTAAATCAATAGTTACTAAAGATGTGTCCAGGGTGTTAGGTTGGGGAATGAGAACAGAACGTCAGAATGATCGAAGAAGACAGTAGTGCATACGTCATGACCACGAGTAGCATGACAATGGAGGTGATGGCAGTGACCAAGGCATTCAACTGGTTAGAGTCATAAGACTACACCCACGCATGTATACTGAGTGATTCGATGAGCATGATAAAAAAGTGGAGGCGGGATCTGTACGCATGCAATGGTTAGAGTCATTGCAGAAGTCAAAAATACGTAAGGTCACATTTGTCTATGTTCCAGGACATGCGGGAGTATGGGGAAATAAAAGAGCGGACAGGTTGGCTAGCTGCGCTGTAGTTGAGAACGGTCTACCAATGGATCGGGTGTACTTCATCAGTGCGCTCCGAGATGTTGGAAGGAAGAGCACATGACTTTGACAAACACAGATCCACGTCACTTCTACGGATGAAAGAGAAGGGAGTTATGATGGGAACGGTCAGAAATGAGAAACTTAGTGACCGTGTAAGAAGACTTATCAACCAACATAGAACTGGAGTCGTCAGTCGCTGGACACTGAGGGACTTACTGGGGAGGGGATCTGAGCACCTATGGACATGTTTAGAGTGCAATGATGATGACCCGCAAATATCTCAATGATGATGACCCGCAAATATCTCAATGATGATGACCCGCAAATATCTCAATGATGATGACCCGCAAATATTTCAATGATGATGACCCGCAAATATCTCAATGATGATGACCCGCAAATATCTCAATGATGATGACCCGCAAATATCTCAATAACATCAGACTTTTGGGGCTAGGACAATCTAAATGATTCTTTCCATCTTAGTGTTCTCAAATTAAATGGGCGTGGTTGTGTTGCTAGTTTACAGCAGAGCAGTGTTGTCTTCATCTTTAGGCCAGATTCATTCATCTTCATCATGGCTAGATTTGCTTCACAATTCTTGCCTGGACAATATCCATTTTTTGGCCAAGTTTATTCTGCCTTTAACAGCCAAGGGGTTTTTAACATGCATGCATGACCTCCTATTTTGCACCATTTTTCAAGAGGGCTAGACATTGAGACATCTCACTACCCAGAGAGGGCTAGACATTGGGTCTCACTACCCAGAGAGGACTAGACATTGGATCTCACTACCTAGAGAGGGCTAGACATTGGGTCTCACTACCCAGAGAGGGCTAGATATTGGATCTGACTACCCAGAGAGGGCTAGACATTGGGTCTCACTACCCAGAGAGGGCTAGATATTGGATCTCAGTACCTAGAGAGGGTTAGACATTGGATCTCACTACCCAGAGAGTGCTAGACATTGGATCTCACTACCCAGAGAGGGCTAGACATTGGATCTCACTACCCAGAGAGGGCAAGACATTGGATCTCACTACCCAGAGAGGGCAAGACATTGGATCTCACTACCCAGAGAGTGCTAGACATTGGATCTCACTACCCAGAGAGGGCTAGACATTGGATCTCAGTACCCAGATAGGGCTAGACATTGGATCTCACCACCCAGAGACCAGGGGAGGGTAAAGCCACAAGGAAACCATGGATTTGAAGTGAAAAATTCCCACTCCCGTTGTGAGAAGTTAACCTGGGCAATCTTGTCCATAGTCTGACATCTAACCTCTAGACCACACACATCCCCAGTTATAATTCAATTCTGGTTGTACATATTTTTGTTTCAATTCCCCAGCCTTCCCAAGCACAGAACTCACTTCCACTGCAGACCTTGAACACAGTTAAAGATCAGTCGTTGAACCAGGTAAGAGGTCAGCTAACAGGTGAGACACAGGAAGTCGTATTGGTTCCAGATCAGAACAGCCTTATCCCCCAAGGTCGTGTGCAGCAGATGATACAGCGTATGTCTCCAGGCCAGGCGCTTACCCACCAGCAGCAACAAGTGGCCCCAGTTCGAAACATCAGAGATGCTGGAGTTGTGATGAGCAGGGAGACTGTTAACTCAGCCACAGAAAAGATTCACAATTATCCAGTTATATTAGGTAGTTCCAGCAATAACACAACCACTGCAAGCAACCTTCCCTTCCAATCTCAACAACTGCAGCCAAACCCCAGCAGTGGCTCCTCCAACATCCCCACTGTCATACAGGCTGGACATTTGCAAACTCACCCCACATCCTACCATCAGAATCGCCCCCAGGTTGCCATGGTTAAAGGTGTTCGAGTGAAACCTGGCCCAGAAATTCCATCAACTCACCAGGAACCTCTTCAGCGACAAAACCTTCATCGAGTTTCACAATTTCAGGATTTACCAGCAAAAACAACAACCAACCCAGAGATTGCTCAAATTGTGCCGAAGAAAATTGTGACATCAACAGGAGTGCCAGCTATGGCAATGGGTTTACATATGCCAGTCATTATGCCGTCTGTACGAAGTAAGGAAGTGACAAAACCAGTTCCCCAAACCGCTACAGCCCCTTTAGCACCCCCGAGCCATAATATAACCCACAATTGGGGTATCACACAAGTCAAGAGTCACATCAGTGCAGCATCATCTTCACCGAATCAGGATCATCATCCATCGTTGATTAATAGTCAGCTGGTGTGTAATATTCCATCTGGTAGAGATTGCCACATTCCAATAAAACATTCCATTAGCAGACCACAGATTGTTCCTGATGGTAAGAACTATACACGAGAGGTGCTCACATCCACGGATGCTGGATTACCCCTCCTGCGGTCCACCCAGCAACAGAATAAAAATCACATTACCCATAACCACCTGCAAACATTGACTCTGAACAAGACTACATTCCCACTAGAGACATCATCCACACTCCAGTCAGATTCCCCTCTATCCATAACCCATTCCCCAGTATCCATACCACCCACTATATCCACTCCTATAAACTCCAGTGTGCTTGATATACCTCTTCAACAGTCCCAGCAGACCTTGAACTTGGGGTCACGACCTTACGTAAGCAATGCCCCTGACATTCCTCCTCGTGTTCCACTGACAGATCAACCATTCCCACATGATCTGGACCAGCCATCTCAGTTTGGAGCACCAATTCAAACGTTCATTTCCCCTCCTTCCAACATTCCAGTATCTCCTCCATCTTCATCATTCCTCCACTCCTCACCTATAACAAAATATGATTCAACAGTGCCAACGTGTCCGCAGGACAGTGCAGCATCTTTGCATTCAACCATTAATACTCTATCCACTCCATCCCTAAATAAAGATATTAACAATTCTCCAAAAGAAGTCTTTCCTCATCCCATCATTCCATTCACAGCCGATAGTACATCACCAGCACAAACTGATGAGATTGATAATTCATGTCAAGGACAAAAATATTCATCGGCTAAGTGTTTACCGCAAGAAAAACATCAATGTTTGTCTCCTTTACCTCAACGGAAATCAACGGCTCATGAAAGAGATGGACTTTTGTCGGACACGAAAGTGCAGGTCTACCTGCCACAAGCATTTAAGTTCTACATGGAGCAACATGTGGAGAACGTGCTCAAATCCCACGCTCAGAGAATGAGCAGAAGACAACAGCTGGAAAAGGAAATGGCCAAAGTGAGGCTCTCAGAAGAAGCCGCAGATGAAATGAGAAAAATGCTGCATAAGAAAGAGTCAAACTACATTCGATTAAAACGAGCCAAAATGGATTCATCAATGTTTGAGAAAATCAAGACCTTGGGCATCGGGGCTTTTGGAGAAGTTGCGTTGGTTCGTAAAAAGGATGTTGGTTTGCTGTACGCAATGAAAACATTGAAGAAATCGAATGTAATAAAACGGAACCAGGTAGCGCATGTGAAGGCAGAGAGGGACATATTGGCTGAAGCTGATAATGAGTGGGTGGTGAAGTTATACTACTCCTTCCAGGATAGAGACAGTCTGTATTTTGTAATGGACTACATTCCGGGGGGAGACCTCATGGGTCTGCTGATCCGCAAAGAGATCCTGGAGGAACATCTTGCTCAATTCTACATTGCCGAGCTGGTCCTGGCCATTGAAAGTGTGCACAAGATGGGCTTCATCCACCGGGACATCAAGCCAGACAACATACTGATTGACAAGGATGGCCACATCAAGCTGACAGACTTTGGATTGTGTACCGGCTTCCGATGGACCCACAACTCCAAGTATTATCAAAAAGGTATGTCTTTTTTTACTTGCTAGTTTTTTAAAATGATTTTCTCTTCCTTTCTATTTCTTTACTTTTTGGTTGTACGCACCACCTTCAATACACCAGTTCAGGATAGATATAGAGGGAATATCTTCCTTCCTTCCTTCCTTCCTTCCTTCCTTCCTTCCTTCCTTCCTTCCTTCCTTCCTCCCTCCCTTCCTCCCTCCCTCCCTCCCTCCCTCCCTCCCTCCCTCCCTCCCTACCTCCCTCCCTCCCTTTTTATCACAACCCTGTAACTATTTTTGTCACAACCCTGTAACTATTTTTGTCACAACCCTGTAACTGTTTTTATCACAACGCTGTTAACTATTTTTTGTCACAACCTGTAACTATTTTTGTCACAACCCTGTAACTATTTTTGTCCACAACCCTGTAACTGTTTTTATCACAACGCTGTTAACTATTTTTTGTCACAACCCTGTAACTTTTTTGTCACAACCCTGTAACTATTTTTATCACAACGCTGTTAACTATTTTTTGTCACAACCCTGTCTATATCTTGTCACAACCCTGTAACTATTTTTTATCACAACCCTGTAACTATTTTTGTCACAACCCTGTCTATATGTTGTCACAACCCTGTAACTATTTTTATCACAACCCTGTAACTATTTTTGTCACAACCCTGTAACTATTTTTGTCACAAGCCTGTCTCTATTTTATTCACAAGCTTGTGTCTCTAGCTTTGTCACTAATACTTTGTCAACCAATCAACGACATTAACTTAATTGAAGCACTTGTAATCAACATGCATGCAAATCTTCTTGTCTGATCTATTCTTGTGTCCCCAGATGGAGCACATACCCTGCAGGACTCAATGGACGTCAGTGGCTATCTTAATGACCAGCACAGTGGAGAGGTTCTCAAACCACTGGAACAGAGGCGCTGGCGAGAACAACAACGATTTCTTGCACATTCTTTGGTGGGTACACCAAACTACATTGCTCCTGAGGTTCTGTTGCGGTCAGGTATGTGCTGCTTGGGCGGTTGGTGTGTGCTGCTTGGGCGGTTGGTGTGTGCTGCTTGGGCGGTTGGTGTGTGCACTCTTTTGATTTTATCCTATCTGCAAATGCTGTGAAGCATTTAGAAGAACTGCACACTTCTAGGCTGGTTCATATTGGTCAGTTTGTTGTGTTGCTTGAGTGTCAAGATGGCCACCAGTAACTAAGCTGCTGAGAGTGGTCATCGACTTACAGCTGATTTTGTGCATGTTAGTATTGGCAAACAACAGAGCTTATCTACTCATCTCAGTGATGTGACAAACAACAGAGCTTATCTACTCATCTCAGTGATGTGACAAACAACAGAGCTTATCTACTCATCTCAGTGATGTGACAAACAACAGAGCTTATATACTCCACATCTCAGTGATGTGACAAACAACAGAGCTTATATACTCATCTCAGTGGTGTGGCAAACAACAGAGCTTATATACTCCACATCTCAGTGGTGTGGCAAACAGAGCTTATATACTCCACATCTCAGTGATGTGACAAACAACAGAGCTTATATACTCATCTCAGTGATGTGACAAACAACAGAGCTTATATACTCCACATCTCAGTGATGTGACAAACAACAGAGCTTATATACTCCACATCTCAGTGATGTGACAAACAACAGAGCTTATATACTCATCTCAGTGGTGTGGCAAACAACAGAGCTTATATACTCCACATCTCAGTGATGTGACAAACAACAGAGCTTATATACTCCACATCTCAGTGATGTGACAAACAACAGAGCTTATATACTCCACATCTCAGTGGTGTGACAAACAACAGAGCTTATATACTCCACATCTCAGTGATGTGACAAACAACAGAGCTTATATACTCATCTCAGTGATGTGACAAACAACAGAGCTTATATACTCCACATCTCAGTGGTGTGACAAACAACAGAGCTTATATACTCCACATCTCAGTGGTGTGGCAAACAACAGAGCTTATATACTCATCTCAGTGATGTGACAAACAACAGAGCTTATATACTCCACATCTCAGTGGTGTGACAAACAACAGAGCTTAAATATTCCACATCTCAGTGGTGTGACAAACAACAGAGCTTATATACTCCACATCTCAGTGGTGTGGCAAACAACAGAGCTTATATACTCATCTCAGTGATGTGACAAACAACAGAGCTTATATACTCCACATCTCAGTGGTGTGACAAACAACAGAGCTTATATACTCATCTCAGTGGTGTGACAAACAACAGATCTTATATACTCCACATCTCAGTGATGTGGCAAACAACAGAGCTTATATACTCCACATCTCAGTGGTGTGACAAACAACAGAGCTTATATACTCCACATCTCAGTGGTGTGACAAACAACAGAGCTTATATACTCCACATCTCAGTGGTGTGGCAAACAACAGAGCTTATATACTCCACATCTCAGTGGTGTGACAAACAACAGAGCTTAAATATTCCACATCTCAGTGGTGTGACAAACAACAGAGCTTATATACTCCACATCTCAGTGGTGTGACAAACAACAGAGCTTATATACTCATCTCAGTGGTGTGGCAAACAACAGAGCTTATATACTCCACATCTCAGTGGTGTGACAAACAGAGCTTAAATATTCCACATCTCAGTGATGTGACAAACAGAGCTTATATACTCCACATCTCAGTGATGTGACAAACAACAGAGCTTAAATATTCCACATCTCAGTGATGTGACAAACAGAGCTTATATACTCCACATCTCAGTGATGTGACAAACAACAGAGCTTAAATATTCCACATCTCAGTGATGTGACAAACAGAGCTTATATACTCCACATCTCAGTGATGTGACAAACAACAGAGCTTATATACTCATCTCAGTGATGTGACAAACAACAGAGCTTATATACTCCACATCTCAGTGATGTGACAAACAACAGAGCTTATATACTCCACATCTCAGTGATGTGACAAACAACAGAGCTTATATACTCATCTCAGTGATGTGACAAACAACAGAGCTTATATACTCCACATCTCAGTGATGTGACAAACAACAGAGCTTATATACTCCACATCTCAGTGATGTGACAAACAACAGAGCTTATATACTCATCTCAGTGATGTGACAAACAACAGAGCTTATATACTCATCTCAGTGGTGTGGCAAACAACAGAGCTTATATACTCATCTCAGTGATGTGACAAACAACAGAGCTTATATACTCATCTCAGTGATGTGACAAACAACAGAGCTTATATACTCATCTCAGTGGTGTGGCAAACAACAGAGCTTATATACTCATCTCAGTGATGTGACAAACAACAGAGCTTATATACTCATCTCAGTGGTGTGGCAAACAACAGAGCTTATATACTCATCTCAGTGGTGTGACAAACAACAGAGCTTATATACTCCACATCTCAGTGATGTGACAAACAACAGAGCTTATATACACATCTCAGTGGTGTGGCAAACAACAGAGCTTATATACTCCACATCTCAGTGGTGTGGCAAACAACAGAGCTTATATACTCATCTCAGTGGTGTGGCAAACAACAGAGCTTATATACTCCACATCTCAGTGATGTGACAAACAACAGAGCTTATATACTCCACATCTCAGTGGTGTGACAAACAACAGAGCTTATATACACATCTCAGTGATGTGGCAAACAACAGAGCTTATATACTCATCTCAGTGGTGTGGCAAACAACAGAGCTTATATACTCATCTCAGTGGTGTGGCAAACAACAGAGCTTATATACTCATCTCAGTGGTGTGGCAAACAACAGAGCTTATATACTCATCTCAGTGGTGTGGCAAACAACAGAGCTTATATACTCATCTCAGTGGTGTGGCAAACAACAGAGCTTATATACTCATCTCAGTGGTGTGGCAAACAACAGAGCTTATATACTCATCTCAGTGGTGTGGCAAACAACAGAGCTTATATACTCATCTCAGTGGTGTGGCAAACAACAGAGCTTATATATTCCACATCTCAGTGGTGTGGCAAACAACAGAGCTTATATACTCCACATCTCAGTGGTGTGGCAAACAACAGAGCTTATATACTCATCTCAGTGGTGTGGCAAACAACAGAGCTTATATATTCCACATCTCAGTGGTGTGACAAACAACAGAGCTTATATACTCCACATCTCAGTGGTGTGACAAACAACAGAGCTTAAATATTCCACATCTCAGTGGTGTGACAAACAACAGAGCTTATATACTCCACATCTCAGTGATGTGGCAAACAACAGAGCTTATATACTCCACATCTCAGTGGTGCGGCAAACAACAGAGCTTATATACTCCACATCTCAGTGGTGTGACAAACAACAGAGCTTATATACTCATCTCAGTGGTGTGACAAACAACAGAGCTTATATACTCATCTCAGTGGTGTGACAAACAACAGAGCTTATATACTCATCTCAGTGGTGTGGCAAACAACAGAGCTTATATACTCATCTCAGTGGTGTGGCAAACAACAGAGCTTATATACTCATCTCAGTGATGTGACAAACAACAGAGCTTATATACTCATCTCAGTGATGTGACAAACAACAGAGCTTATATACTCATCTCAGTGATGTGACAAACAACAGAGCTTATATACTCATCTCAGTGATGTGACAAACAACAGAGCTTATATACTCATCTCAGTGATGTGACAAACAACAGAGCTTATATACTCATCTCAGTGATGTGACAAACAACAGAGCTTATATACTCATCTCAGTGATGTGGCAAACAACAGAGCTTATATACTCATCTCAGTGATGTGACAAACAACAGAGCTTATATACTCCACATCTCAGTGATGTGACAAACAACAGAGCTTATATACTCCACATCTCAGTGGTGCGGCAAACAACAGAGCTTATATACTCCACATCTCAGTGATGTGACAAACAACAGAGCTTATATACTCCACATCTCAGTGGTGTGGCAAACAACAGAGCTTATATACTCATCTCAGTGATGTGACAAACAACAGAGCTTAAATATTCCACATCTCAGTGGTGTGACAAACAACAGAGCTTATATACTCCACATCTCAGTGGTGTGGCAAACAACAGAGCTTATATACTCCACATCTCAGTTGTGTGGCAAACAACAGAGCTTATATACTCCACATCTCAGTGATGTGACAAACAACAGATCTTATATACTCCACATCTCAGTGATGTGACAAACAACAGATCTTATATACTCCACATCTCAGTGATGTGACAAACAACAGAGCTTATATACTCCACATCTCAGTGATGTGACAAACAACAGATCTTATATATTCCACATCTCAGTGGTGTGACAAACAACAGATCTTATATATTCCACATCTCAGTGATGTGACAAACAACAGATCTTATATATTCCACATCTCAGTGGTGTGGCAAACAACAGAGCTTATATACTCATCTCAGTGGTGTGACAAACAACAGATCTTATATACTCCACATCTCAGTGATGTGACAAACAACAGATCTTATATATTCCACATCTCAGTGATGTGACAAACAACAGAGCTTATATACTCCACATCTCAGTGGTGTGACAAACAACAGAGCTTATATACTCCACATCTCAGTGGTGTGACAAACAACAGAGCTTATATACTCCACATCTCAGTGGTGTGACAAACAACAGAGCTTATATACTCCACATCTCAGTGATGTGACAAACAACAGATCTTATATACTCCACATCTCAGTGGTGTGACAAACAACAGATCTTATATACTCCACATCTCAGTGATGTGACAAACAACAGATCTTATATACTCCACATCTCAGTGGTGTGACAAACAACAGATCTTATATACTCCACATCTCAGTGGTGTGACAAACAACAGAGCTTATATACTCCACATCTCAGTGATGTGACAAACAACAGATCTTATATATTCCACATCTCAGTGATGTGACAAACAACAGATCTTATATACTCCACATCTCAGTGGTGTGACAAACAACAGATCTTATATACTCCACATCTCAGTGGTACTCCTGGAATCAGACTAACCAGGCGGGTAGGGATTGAAGAAGGAAGACAACCTGATATTAAAATATGCTAATGGATGGGTCCTAGGAAAAACAGGGAGAGAACTTTTCAAATACATGTCAAAGCCAAACCCCCATGATAACATTAACGAGCTAAAAAGAAGAGACGAAACCACCATCTTCAGACTGAGAACCGGTCATGTACCGCTGGACAACCACATCAATAGAATACAATGAAACCAAACTCCAGTAATGCTGACTCTGTGAACACCCACATGAAACAGTAGACCATCTCCTTTCTTGACTGTCCAAAGCTCACTGACATTGGAGCAACTCTACTTCCTCAAAGACCTGATAAATGAAACACCTTGTGCGGAACTACATTATCATCATGTGCCATATCAGTTGGCGTAGGCGATCATGTCCTTCCACAATCTTCTATCTACCGTGCATCATATCAATTCTGTTGTTGACTGTTTTCCATGCTATGACACTAAGCTATCTAGTATCTTCTCTTTTTTGTCATCCACGATCTCTCTTTCCCTGTATTTTGCCAGTTGTAACCAAGTATTCCAACTTTCCTCTTCTCATGATGTGCCCGAAAAATGTTGATTGTTTCTTTCTGATGTTTCTTAGGAGCTCCCTTTTTGTGTTGGCCTCTTTGAGAATTTCCTTGTTGGTCTTCTTAGCTGTCCAGGGAACTTTCAACATTCTTCTTAGAGCGGAACTACGAGGGAACTCATAAATACCTGCAGATATTATCCTTACATGGCATTGGGCCGAAGGATGTTAGTTCACACACCGATGATTCTATAAAAACTCAAAAATGCAGTGTTGAAGTCGGATGCATTGGGCTGAAAGATACAAATACCACATTTCAGTTGCAAACCACAACACATCACGTCTATGTCCTCTTATCTTTTCAAGGCGGATGATGGAGGGAGTGGTCATTGAGTGAATGAAGCAGAAGAAGTTGTGCTGGCAGTGGTAGTAGAGATGGGTACATTGTGGTTCTGCTGCTGTCTTGGGCTGGATCCTTTCAGGTGTCACAAAGGGCTTGTCGTCACTTTCATCATCCATCTCTGTTCTGGGTGAGGTATTTGATCTTATCATATGAGTCTATACACGCCAACTTTGCTTCTCTTATCAATGTTCTTTTCAGTGTTGCTTTAGGTCTACCTCCTTTTCCTTATCCTGATGTTTCCCGTAGAAGAGCCTGTTTTGGAATTCTTTTGCTGTCTCTTCTCAACACATGTGAGACATATGTCCATCTTCTATTCCTAATTGTAGATGAGATCATTGGTTGCATGGCCATTTCTCTTATCTCTATATTAGTCTTGAATTCATTCCATTATAGATGAGATCGTTGGTTGCATGGCCATTTCTCTTATCTCTATATTAGTCTTGAATTCATTCCATTATAGATGAGATCATTGGTTGTATGACCATTTCTCTTATCTCTATATTAGTCTTGAATTCATTCCATTGTAGATGAGATCGTTGGTTGTATGGCCATTTCTCTTATCTCTATATTAGTCTTGAATTCATTCTATTGTAGATGAGATCACTGGTTGCATGACCATTTCTCTCATCTCTATATTAGTCTTGAATTCATTCCATTGTAGATGAGATCGTTGGTAGCATGGCCATTTCTCTTATCTCTATATTAGTCTTGAATTCATTCCATTGTAGATGAGATCTTTGGTTGCGTATCCATTTCTCTTATCTCTATATTAGTCTTGAATTCATTCCATTGTAGATGAGATCGTTGGTTGCATGACCATTTCTCTTATCTCTATATTAGTCTTGAATTCATTCCATTGTAGATGAGATCATTGGTTGCATGACCATTTCTCTTATCTCTATATTAGTCTTAAATTCATTCCATTATAGATGAGATCATTGGTTGCATGGTCATTTCTCTTATATTAGTCTTGAATTCATTCCATTGTAGATGAGATCATTGGTTGCATGGTCATTTCTCTTATCTCTATATTAGTCTTGAATTCATTCCATTATAGATGAGATCGTTGGTTGCATGGTCATTTCTCTTATCTCTATATTAGTCTTGAATTCATTCCATTGTAGATGAGATCTTTGGTTGCGTATCCATTTCTCTTATCTCTATATTAGTCTTGAATTCATTCCGTGCTGATTATTCTTCTTTGTCATTTGTCTTAAAAATTGTTTAATTTTCTCCAGCTTTCGTGTGCGTAGGGATGTGTTGTTAATACATTTGAGTTGAATATTCTAAGTTCAATTTTTTTGCTTAGTTTTTTTTTATGGCATTTATTTATAAACATTTTTTATTACAGATTAGTTGTGTCTGACATTTGTGCATCTCTTACTTTCACTGTTTAGGGTATACGAAAGCTTGTGATTGGTGGAGTGTTGGTGTCATTCTGTATGAGATGGTGATTGGTCGGCCACCATTTTATGCTTCTACGCCTGCAGAAACACAGAATAAGGTAGTTGTGTTTTTTGTTTATTTCCTGTCCGTCTCAATTTCCTTGTTTCTGTTAATACCTAAATGCACATAACTTTGTTTCTTTTCTTTCATGCCTGTACCTTATCATTTTAATTCCTTTCTGTCACATTTTAATTTCTTTCTGTCACATTTGATTTCCTTTCTGTCACATTTTAATTTCTTTCTGTCACATTTGATTTCCTTTCTGTCACATTTTAATTTCTTTCTGTCACATTTGATTTTCTTTCTGTCACATTTGATTTTCTTTCTGTCACATTTGATTTTCTTTATGTTAAATTTGATTTCCTTTCTGTCACATTTGATTTCCTTTCTGTCACATTTGAATTTCTTTCTGTCACATTTGATTTCCTTTCTGTCACATTTTAATTTCTTTCTGTCACATTTGATTTTCTTTCTGTCACATTTGATTTTCTTTATGTTAAATTTGATTTCCTTTATGTCACATTTGATTTCCTTTCTGTCACATTTGAATTTCTTTCTGTCATATTTGATTTCCTTTCTGTCACATTTGATTTCCTTTCTGTCACATTTGAGTCCCTGTTCCACAACTTGCCGGCCGGAGCGGCAGAGGTTCCTATATTCAAACCTGCTAAAAAAGCAACCCAGACGACAGCCAGTTGGAAATTCTCCAATAATTGACTGTCAACAAAGTCCTCAAAGTTGTAGTGGGATTGGCTGGTCATACATCATCATCATGTCTGCTGGCATAGGTGATCATGTCTCTCCACAACTTTCAATCTCATCAGTTATTTATCATTTCTGTTGTTGACCTTCTGTCAAGCCATTCTCTTAAGCTGTCTGGTATTTTTTCTCTTTGCTTCTCTCTATCTTTTCATCCCTCAATTTTCCCAGTTGTTACAATATACTCCAGCTGTTCCCTTCTCATTACATGGCCAAGAAATGATAATTGTTTCTTCCTAATATTGGAAATTAGCTCTATTTTTGCTTTGGCCTCTTTCAGAACATTTTCATTACTCTTCTTAGCTGTCCCTGATATTCTCAACATTCTTCTGTAAAACCACATTTCTGCATCCTCCAGTGATTTTCTTGTCTGTTGTCCTATTGACCATGATTCGCATCCATATTTTAAGACTGGCTCTACATAACATTTAAGAAATATTCTTCTTTCTATGGCTGGCTGGTGTTACTGACTGAAGTGCTGTCAGTTGTAATGGCATTGAAACCCCACAAGAACGAGCTATATAAGTACAACCCTAGAATATCCTCTTATCCCTTATAATGGGGGACTGGTTGGTCTTGAGGCAAGACTCCGGCCTCGAGACAGAGAGGTTGTGGGTTCAAATCCCGGCTGCATCAGTTGAGATTTTTATTTATGATTCTCTCTGCAGCAACCACGCCTGGTCTCAGCAGCGAGGCTCGGCTTGAAACGTCAATTACTCGTCGATGGGAAAAATATGAGTACCTCCGAAGTCAGAGTTATCTGCCTGTGTGGCGAGGGACCCCTGTGCACACGGCTGTCAGGGAAAAATGGATTAACACGCAAAATTCAGTTCCTAGTCTCTAGGGACTTCGACTAGCTGGCAAACGAAAAGAAAAAAAATCCCTTTTAATGCATCTTCTTACTTCTTTGTTCACCTCTGTGTAAGCTTCCTGTGTCTTGGCTTTATTACTTCTCATTTTGCTTTTATTTATGTCTGCTTTTAAAAATTTTATCCAGGGTCTCTGTTGTCATCCATGCTTTATTCTGGTGTTCTCTTTTCCCCAGCGTTACAACCCTAGAACAGCTGTGCTATCATTTCTAGAACGTACTGATCTAGTGATGTGGTTCTCAACTTCTCTTCTCCTGTGGCCCCATTTTGAATTTATTTTCTTCCTGTAGCCCTCTGTCCTTTTGTGAAAAAGTTTTTTTTTTAATAATTTTTTTTTATTTATTTATTTTTTTTTTTTGCAAACAGATAAAGTTTTCTTTATTTATGTATATATTAATATACTATGTATGAAAGCAACAAGAAAGGTCTCATTCTGAATAGTAAGAAAACAGAAGTAATGGTCATATCGAAGAAACAATCATCACCATCATGCAGCATAAAAATAAACAGGACAAAGTTCAACGCTTCAAATACTTGGGCACAATAACATCAGATGGGAGATGCACCACAGAAATAAAAGTAGAATAGCTCAAGCCAAAGTAGCATTCCAGAAAATGAAAAACATTTTATACAACAAATCTATGTCAATAGAAGTAAGAAAGAAAGTTCGTCATTGCTATATAGATCCAATCCTGATCTATGGAAGCGAATCATGGACAGTAGACAAACAAATGAAAAGACAAATAGAGACCACAGAGATAGGATTTCTCAGAAGAATGTTGAAAGTTCCCTGGACAGCTAAAAAGACCAATGAGGAAGTTCTCAAAGAGGCCAACACAAAAAGGGAGCTCCTATGAAACATCAGAAAGAAATAAATAACATTTTTTGTGCACATCATGAGAAAAGGAAAGTTGGAATACTTGGTTACAACTGGCAAAATACAGGGAAAGAGAGATCACGGATGACAAAGAGAGAAGATACTAGATAGCTTGGTATCATGGCATGGCAAACAGTCAACAACAGAATTGTTACGATGCATTGTGGATAGAAGATTGTGGAAGGACTTGATCGCCTACGCTAAGTGGTATGGCACATGATGATGGTGATACTATATAATAGATTTTTCAGGGAAGTAGAGGTGGCCTTGTGTGGTACTGACCACGACATCTAAAGAAGTGTCGTGATGATAGAAAAAATCTGGTCACTAACACGAAATCCCCCACAAATACGCCTTGCCCAGGGGAGAGTGTAGCCATGATTAAACCATGGAATCAAAGTGAAAAACTACAAACACCTGTCACAGAAATTATTTCTGATCTATCTATCTTTCGTTCCCCCAAAGTATTGTCTATATCTGCAATGTCATTTCCTGTATAAATTTTACAGTCTTTTGTAATTCTTGCAGTGACCCATATAGTTTTGTCTGTAGTGTTGTATCTATGGGCCAATGGATTTTCCTCAGTCTACTATATTCTGTGCAATCTTGAAGTATGTGTTCAGCAGTCTGGGGCGCCTGTCCACATGTACAAGTAGTTGAGGTGCCGATCTTGAATTTTGTATACATGTGACTATGGAGTCGATTGTGTCCTGTTCTGAGGCGTATAATGATAACTTGTTCATATCTATTCATATTATGAAAGGCAGCCTGATTTGGGGCTTGTGGTCCTCTGATTGATTTGATTATCTGTTTCTTATGATGGTATGTAACCGGTGTATCTAGTTGTGTGCCTGTTGAACCTTCCTTTGCCAACTGATCTGCTTTCTCATTTCCTGGTATTCCACAGTGAGACGGGATCCACTGCAGGGCAACTCTGTGGTGCTTGCAGAGTTCAGTCAATAAGTTCTGTAGATGTGGCAATTTTCTGGATTGTAGTGCCTGGAGTTCTGATCTTGCATCTGTCAAAAACACTACAGGCTGTGGGCTAAGATTACTGTTCAGCAGTTTTTCTATTGCCAACTTTATTGCTTGTATTTCTGCATCATAATTGTAACAATATTTCTGATAACTCTTATTGCCCTGATGATTCTTGTTGTCCTGATAACTCTTATTGCCCTGATGATTCTTGTTGTCCTGATGACTCGATTGTCCCGATGAATCATTTGTGACATCATCTTTTATGTTTTCCTGCAGGTGATAAACTGGAAGGAGACTTTATCATTCCGCCATTGTCCCAAGATCTCGCAGCAAGCCACCAGCCTGATCATCCAACTACTGCAAGGTCCAGAGACCAGACTTGGTATAAACGGCACTGCAGAGGTCAAAGTACATCCATTCTTCGCAGGAATCAACTTTCAAACACTTCGGCAACAAGCTGCTCCACTAAAACCCACAATACAATTTCTGACAGACACTTCAAACTTTGACCCAGTTGAGCCAGATAATCTGCCTCCCAATGACTCAGGAGGCTCTAGAAAATTTGATTCAAAATTAGAAAATGGGAAACTACCAGAGCACGCATTCTTTGAATTCACTTTCCGAAGGTTTTTTGATGATCTAGGTCATCCTCGAACTACACCCGCCCCAAAAATTCATGATTCAAACTCCCCTATTTATGTGTGATGTATGTTGTTGCCTGGGCGAGATTCCAAAAAAATTAAAGTAAAAATGTGTACCATCATTATAATAATTAGTCGTAATTTCTGAACTAGGCTGTTGACAATGCATTGGACTTGATTGTGATCAGCAGCTTCTAGGTTCACCAGACTTAAGTAAGTACAAACTTTTCTTGGAAGGGAAGACAATATTATCATAATGGAATCACATTACCAAAAAATATACTGATGGTAAAAAAAAAATAGCCACCAACATTCTTTCTTTCTTTCCTTCCTTCTTACTGTCTTTCTTAGTTTTTCCTCTTTCTTTCTTTCTTTACAATAATTAACTAACTTTTAAGAAATGACCCAGTGACTCTTTACCTAGTTGGTTCATCACTTGTGTGTTATCAGTGAAGAGATTTTTATGTAAATGAGCATTCTCCAATTGTAGTGATTTTGTGTCCAAAGATTTCTAGAGACACTTCATCAATGACTGTTTTACCTGTGACAGGTAATCAGGATCGGGGTACCTGCATAAAAATGCAAAGCTGTTATAAAGCTGATGGTAAAGTTGAAAAGTAAAAGGTATATGTAGATAAAAGGTGTTTTCTAGCTAAAAACCAACTGAGATCCAACACATTTTAATATTTGGTTTTGTCTGTCACCTACCTACCTATGTAGACAAACCATTTTTGTCTGTCACCTACCTACCTATGTAACATACCATTATTGTCTGTCACCTACCTACCTATGTAGACAAACCATTATTGTCTGTCACCTACCTACCTATGTAGACAAACCATTTGTGTCTGTCACCTACCTACCTATGTAGACAAACCATTATTGTCTGTCACCTACCTACCTATGTAGACAAACCATTATTGTCTGTCACCTACCTACCTATGTAGACAAACCATTATTGTCTGTCACCTACCTACCTATGTAACATACCATTATTGTCTGTCACCTACCTACCTATGTAGACAAACCATTATTGTCTGTCACCTACCTACCTATGTAGACAAACCATTATTGTCTGTCACCTACCTACCTATGCAGACAAACCATTATTGTCTGTCACCTACCTACCTATGTAACATACCATTTGTGTCTGTCACCTACCTACCTATGTAGACAAACCATTATTGTCTGTCACCTACCTACCTATGTAACATACCATTTGTGTCTGTCACCTACCTACCTATGTAGACATACCATTTTTGTCTGTCATCTACCTACCTATGTAACATACCATTTGTGTCTGTCATCTACCTACCTATGTAACATACCATTTGTTGCTGTCACCTACCTACCTATGTAAACATACCATTTGTGTCTGTCACCTACCTACCTATGTAACATACCATTTGTGTCTGTCACCTACCTACCTATGTAAACATACCATTTGTGTCTGTCACCTACCTACCTATGTAACATACCATTTGTGTCTGTCACCTACCTACCTATGTAAACATACCATTTGTGTCTGTCACCTACCTACCTATGTAGACATACCATTTGTGTCTGTCACCTACCTACCTATGTAGACATACCATTTGTGTCTGTCACCTACCTATCTATGTAGACATACCATTTTTGTCTGTCATCTACCTACCTATGTAAACATACCATTTGTGTCTGTCACCTACCTACCTATGTAGACATACCATTTTTGTCTGTCATCTACCTACATATGTAAACATACCATTTGTGTCTGTCACCTACCTACCTATGTAAACATACCATTTTTGTCTGTCACCTACCTACCTATGTAAACATACCATTTGTGTCTGTCACCTACCTACCTATGTAAACATACCAATTTTGTCTGTGGACTTGGTGGTCTGGAGGTAAGACTTTGGTCTCTGGACAGGATGGTTCTGGGTTTTAATCTTGTGATAGGAGGTGTGAAGTTTTCACTTTGAACATGTGGTTTCTTCATGGCTTTACTCGTTTCTGGTCCTCTGGGTAGTGAGATCCGACGTCTTAGAAAATAGTGAAGAACAAGAGATCCCGTGTCTACCCGCACAAGTTAAGAACCCTTGGCAGTTAAAGGTGGCTAGCCACCAATTGTTAATGGAATTAACCCACGCTCAAGGCTGATGTGTTGAACCTGAAGGTACGATACCATGTCTTCACCATAAACCAGTGACATCCTCACTCACTTGACAAGTGAATGCAAAGAAAAAGAAGAGATTACAAATATTTTTGTTGCTTTCTGTCCAGGTAGTGGAATATACTTGTCTCTCTCAGTTGTTCCTTTTTTCCCATTATGGGTTGCTAGCTTTGGAGACATCAATGTCGATCACAGTTGTTTGTTATGAATGCTTTGGTTGAGAATAGTCAAGGAAGACAGTGGTGTTTACGTTATGACTGTGAGTAGCATGATGATGGAGGTGATGGCAGTGACCAAAGCATTCATCTGGCTAGAGTTACAAGACTACACCCACGCCTGTATACTGAGTGATTCGATGAGCATGATAAGAAAAGTGGAGGTGGGATCTGTACGCATGCAATGGGTAGAGTCGTTGCAGAAATAAAAAATACGTAAGGTCACTGTTGTCTACATCCCTGGACATGCGGGAGTACGAGGAAATGAAAGAGTGGACAGGGTTGGTAGCTGTGCTGTCGTTGACAACAGTCAACCAATGGATCGGGCGGACATCATCAATGCCCTCCAAGATGTGGGAAGGGCAAAGAACTTCGACAACCGTGAGTCCACGTCACTCCTTCAGATGAAAGAGATGGGAGTTAAGATGGGCACAGCCAGAAACGAGAAACTTAGTGGGCGTGTAAGAAGACTTATCAACCAACACAGAACTGTAGTCGTCAGTTGTTGGATACTGCAGGACTTGCTGAGGAGGGGATCTGAGCAACTATGGACATGTTCAGAATGCAATAATGATGACCCACAAATAATTCAATAACCTTAGTTGATTTGCTAATTTATGCCTTTCCATGAAGATAAAATACACAAGGTTCTCCTATTACACATTCTAAGTGATTAGAAGAAGGTGTTTCTTAAAATGTTACAACTTTTGTGGTAAACAAATGTTGAAATATAACTCTCAAATTTGCCAATCTTTGATCTGTTTAGTTACAAGCATTAATTACTAAAATATTCATAAATATTGACTTTAGCAAAAATTATTTGATGTTATGTGTCTGTTGCCACAAATTGAAACCACTTTAATCAAATATCAATTTTGAGGATGAGGGGAATGGCCGGACATTTTCATCCATAAACGATACAACATTTCCAAGATTAGAATTGAAATGTCACTTTTAAGTGAAAACAAACAGCTGTGCCCTGATGAAATATTTGTTTATCCTCACATTTGTATAATAGCATCATTGGGTCTGATTTTCTGAAGGTAGTCAGTGCAGGGTTACAACACATCCTTGTGAAACTTTTGAGTATCAGCTAATTTGTGTGGCTCTTGATTATGTTAGGAAATAGCTTTCTTTTTCTCTCAGTCCTGATAAATGGAGTAATCTCAATAAACACCTGCAGGTAGTACAATATAGAACAAAACTCATAACACTGCTGGTAGTACAATATAGAACAAAACTCATAACACTGCTGGTAGTACAATATAGAACAAAACTCATAACACTGCAGGTAGTACAATATAGAACAAAACTCATAACACTGCAGGTAGTACAATATAGAACAAAACTCATAACACTGCAGGTAGTACAATATAGGACAAAACTCATAACACTGCTGGTAGTACAATATAGAACAAAACTCATAACACTGCTGGTAGTACAATATAGGACAAAACTCATAACACTGCAGGTAGTACAATATAGGACAAAACTCATAACACTGCAGGTAGTACAATATAGAACAAAACTCATAACACTGCAGGTAGTACAATATAGGACAAAACTCATAACACTGCAGGTAGTACAATATAGAACAAAACTCATAACACTGCTGGTAGTACAATATAGAACAAAACTCATAACACTGCAGGTAGTACAATATAGAACAAAACTCATAACACTGCAGGTAGTACAATATAGGACAAAACTCATAACACTGCAGGTAGTACAATATAGAACAAAACTCATAACACTGCAGGTAGTACAATATAGGACAAAACTCATAACACTGCAGGTAACACAATATAGAACAAAACTCATAACACTGCAGGTAGTACAATATAGAACAAAACTCATAACACTGCAGGTAGTACAATATAGAACAAAACTCATAACACTGCAGGTAGTACAATATAGAACAAAACTCATAACACTGTAGGTAACACAATAAAGAACAAAATTATTTGTAAACACTGTAGAAACCACAATATAGAACAAAATTATTTGTAAACACTGTAGAAACCACAATATAGAACAAAATGACTCATAAACACTGTAGAAACCACAATATAGAACAAAATGACTCATAAACACTGTAGAAACCACAATATAGAACAAAATGACTCATAAACACTGTAGAAACCACATTATAGAACAAAATGACTCATAAACACTGTAGAAACCACAATATAGAACAAAATGACTCACAAATGTTTGTAGATACCACTGTTGACACTAACACTGACAAAGCTTCATAGATTGCTGGTATGATAGATACCCCAATCAAACAGCCTATCTATGACTAAATCTGGATTTTCTTGGTCTTTATATGCAACCAATATCATTCCGCAACCACTTTCATATCTGCAGTCATGGCACTTAAAAGATGTGTTAGCAAGTACTATCTCAATAACTATGCATGAAGCGGCGAGTACTGTCTTGTGCCTTCGATAAGGGCCATATTAGTAATCGAGGTATGGCAGCAGCCTATTAATTATCATTTTGTTGTTATGTTGAAGTTTGGGTGTTTGAACAACGGCAGCATTTTATACGCCACTGCATTGTTTTCAGCTTTTGCTGTTTCTTGCTCTTTGTTGACAGATTTATATGTGCATCTTTCAGCCCTGAGCATCAGACTTAAATCATATAATTTTGTAACTGGGTTTACCTTTCTTCATCAGTCCCTACTGTCTTTATTCAACAAAGTAGTCTGTTTCTCAAGATCATCCCATAAAGGTGGAGTGGTATCTTAGTCAGCTGTAGTTCTCTTGCCAAACATAATGACAGCAGTTTTAAAAATCATTGACTGCTGCCTGTCGGCCCGGAATCTGCACATCGCAGCACACATTTATTCTGTACTATCTATCGCAGAAAGAAGCAATCAACATTTTTCGGGCACATCATGAGAAGAGGAAAGTTGGAATACTTGGTTACGACTAACAAAATACGGGGAAAGAGAGATCGCGGATGACAAAGAGAGAAAATACTGGATAGCTTGGTGTCATGGCATGGAAAACAGTCAACAACAGAACTGATACGATGCACTGTAGATAGAAGATTGAGGAGGGACATGATCACCTACGCCAACCGGTATGGCATTTGATTATGATGATGATCTATCGCAGAGTTTCCCGAAACCTGTCAGTAAATTTTGTTGACAAAAAGATTGACCTACATCCATGACCTATTTTGCTGCACAGGCAACGATTCCTTCCATAATATTTGCACAGTCACTTCAACACTCCAGTTCCCAAGCAAATTGTAAGCAATTGAAGCAGCTGAAATGGTTTAAACGAAACTAGTCTCTGAAGTAACCAGGAGATGTCTTTGGCCACCATTATTAGTTTTGCCATTAGCAAGGTGAAACTCCATGCAAGCCATATACGGCTGCCTAGGCGACAATTTCAAATGGCTTCCCTGAAAAGAGAGTACCTATAATCTCTTCACGACTCCCATCCACTCAAATCGGAAATACCCACGCCAAAAACTGTCCTACAACCAAAAAAACAGTTTTAGTCACTGCACTCTCTAAAGAGCCTCGGTGGCTGAGTGGTTAGTGCGATCACTTCCTGATCAGATGGGTGTAGACTCGATCCCCAAAAGTTGTTTTTTTTTTTTTTGGTTGATAAGGTTCTGGGGTTCCCAGCCTCTAAAAATTGGTACCAGAGATTTTTCTGGGAAGTGAACGTGGCCTGGCGTGATACCAACTACATCAGCCAAAAATGTGCCGTGGTCATAGAAAAATCTGGTCACTAACACCATATTCCCCATACGCCTAGCAAGGCAGGGGAGAGAACTTTTACTTTTTTTCATTACTTTCTAAAGACCCAACAAACATGGACTCCCATTTTTTTCCAGAAATGAGCAGGTAATTCACAGTTGAACAAAGTCTAAGTCTGTCTTTATGGACACTTTATCCTTATGTTATGTTGACAGTAATAAATATTTATTTTCATGAATCAGACAGAATTACTCGTCTACTTCAGCAATTATTGATTTCATTATTTTGTTATCTGTATCTGTGATATCATTTATTTTCATTTCACAGTTGCTGTTGCAGGATGAAAAGTGGCAATTTTGTGAAAGCCAAAGACGCTTGTTTTGTGAGGAAATGAAAATTGAGACATTTAACACAGACTTATTTGGTGATCAACTAGTCTCTGTCTCAGCCCAGACATTTAACACAGACTTATTTGGTGATCAACTAGTCTCTGTCGCAGTCCAGACATTCAATAGACTTAGAAACATTTGGTGATCAACTAGTCTCCATCTCAGCCCAGACATTCAATAGACTTAGAAATATTTGGTGATCAACTAGTCTCCATCTCAGCCCAGACATTCAATAGACTTAGAAACATTTGGTGATCAACTAGTCTCCATCTCAGCCCAGACATTTAACACAGACTTATTTGGTGATCAACTAGTCTCTGTCTCAGCCCAGACATTTAACACAGACTTATTTGGTGATCAACTAGTCTCTGTCTCAGCCCAGACATTTAACACAGACTTATTTGGTGATCAACTAGTCTCTGTCGCAGTCCAGACATTCAATAGACTTAGAAACATTTGGTGATCAACTAGTCTCCATCTCGGCCCAGACATTCAATAGACTTAGAAATATTTGGTGATCAACTAGTCTCCGTCTCAGCCCAGACATTCAATAGACTTAGAAATATTTGGTGATCAACTAGTCTCCATCTCGGCCCAGACATTCAATAGACTTAGAAATATTTGGTGATCAACTAGTCTCCGTCTCAGCCCAGACATTCAATAGACTTAGAAATATTTGGTGATCAACTAGTCTCCATCTCAGCCCAGGAATTATATAGACGGTTTGAGTTGATACCTGTAGATGTGACAAGTGGTTTGTGTTGATACCTGTAGAGGTGACAGATGGTTTGTTTTGATACCTGTAGAGGTGACAGACAGTTTGTGTTGATACCTGTAGAGGTGACAGGTGGTTTGTGTTGATACCTGTAGAGGTGACAGGTGGTTTGTGTTGATACCTGTAGAGGTGACAGACGGTTTGTGTTGATACCTGTAGAGGTGACAGATGGTTTGTGTTGATACCTGTAGAGGTGACAGATGGTTTGTTTTGATACCTGTAGAGGTGACAGATGGTTTGTGTTGATACCTGTAGAGGTGACAGATTGTTTGTGTTGATACCTGTAGAGGTGACAGATGGTTTGTGTTGATACCTGTAGAGGTGACAGATGGTTTGTGTTGATACCTGTAGAGGTGACAGATGGTTTGTGTGATACCTGTAGAGGTGACAGATGGTTTGTGTTGATACCTGTAGAGGTGACAGATGGTTTGTGTTGATACCTGGAGAGGTGACAGGTGGTTTGTGTTGATACCTGTAGAGGTGACAGGTGGTTTGTGTTGATACCTGTAGAGGTGACAGGTGGTTTGTGTTGATACCTGTAGAGGTGACAGGTGGTTTGTGTTGATACCTGTAGAGGTGACAGGTGGTTTGTGTTAATACCTGTAGAGGTGACAGGTGGTTTGTGTTGATACCTGGAGAGGTGACAGATGGTTTGTGTTGATACCTGTAGAGGTGACAGATGGTTTGTGTTGATACCTGTAGAGGTGACAGGTGGTTTGTGTTGATACCTGTAGAGGTGACAGGTGGTTTGTGTTAATACCTGTATACCTGGAGAGGTGACAGATGGTTTGTGTTGATACCTGTAGAGGTGACAGATGGTTTGTGTTGATACCTGTAGAGGTGACAGGTGGTTTGTGTTGATACCTGTAGAGGTGACAGGTGGTTTGTGTTGATACCTGTAGAGGTGACAGACGGTTTGTGTTGATACCTGTAGAGGTGACAGACAGTTTGTGTTGATACCTGTAGAGGTGACAGGTGGTTTGTGTTGATACCTGTAGAGGTGACAGATGGTTTGTGTTGATACCTGTAGAGGTGACAGATGGTTTGTGTTGATACCTGTAGAGGTGACAGATGGTTTGTGTTGATACCTGTAGAGGTGACAGACAGTTTGTGTTGATACCTGTAGAGGTGACAGGTGGTTTGTGTTGATACATGTAGAGGTGACAGACAGTTTGTGTTGATACCTGTAGAGGTGACAGGTGGTTTGTGTTGATACCTGTAGAGGTGACAGATGGTTTGTGTTGATACCTGTAGAGGTGACAGATGGTTTGTGTTGATACCTGTAGAGGTGACAGGTGGTTTGTGTTGATACCTGTAGAGGTGACAGATGGTTTGTGTTGATACCTGTAGAGGTGACAGATGGTTTGTGTTGATACCTGGAGAGGTGACAGGTGGTTTGTGTTGATACCTGTAGAGGTGACAGATGGTTTGTGTTGATACCTGGAGAGGTGACAGATGGTTTGTGTTGATACCTGTAGAGGTGACAGATGGTTTGTGTTGATACCTGTAGAGGTGACAGGTGGTTTGTGTTGATACCTGGAGAGGTGACAGGTGGTTTGTGTTGATACCTGTAGAGGTGACAGATGGTTTGTTTTGATACCTGTAGAGGTGACAGATGGTTTGTTTTGATACCTGTAGAGGTGACAGATGGTTTGTGTTGATACCTGTAGAGGTGACAGATAGCTTGTGTTGATACCTGTAGAGGTGACAGATAGTTTGTGTTGATACCTGTAGAGGTGACAGATGGTTTGTGTTGATACCTGGAGAGGTGACAGGTGGTTTGTGTTGATACCTGTAGAGGTGACAGATAGCTTGTGTTGATACCTGTAGAGGTGACAGGTGGTTTGTGTTGATACCTGTAGAGGTGACAGATGGTTTGTGTTGATACCTGTAGAGGTGACAGGTGGTTTGTGTTGATACCTGGAGAGGTGACAGATGGTTTGTGTTGATACCTGGAGAGGTGACAGATGGTTTGTGTTGATACCTGTAGAGGTGACAGATCATAAAATAAAACTGTCTGTCTATTGACAAGCCGTGTCAAATGGTTTTTATGTCTGTCTCCTCAATAGATACGGTGTCTACTATGGGCTAGCACTGGAATCAGAAAATAGATTCAGCTGGCCACTATTTGAATTAAGTGATGAAAGTGGTCGTATATACACAAATAATCAGTGATGTTTGTGATCTGAAATCATCACAATAAGACATACATCACATCAGAATCTTTATATATTACAACAAAGGAAATAATAAAAATACAATTGCACATACATTCTTGAACTATTTGGAAACAAAAAATACAAATGTTAAAATATTGCTATTAGTTGTGTCATGTTGAAATATTGCTATTAGTTGTGTCATGTTGAAATATTGATATTAGTTGTGTCATGTTGAAATATTGATATTAGTTGTGTCATGTTGAAATATTGGCACTTAGATTTCAACTGATGCCATGGCTTGCAACGGCATTCGTACATTTCAAGTTCCTCTTATAGAAGGTGGTACTCTGGCCATGAATTTCAAGTTCCTCTTATAGAAGGTGGTACTCTGGCCATGAATTTCAAGTTCCTCTTATAGAAGGTGGTACTCTGACCATGAATTTCAAGTTCCTCTTATAGAATGTTAAGATGAAAGACCACACACTTCCTACTGACCAAAAGCCAACATATCTTGGCATCACCATGGATCGCAAAATGACATGGATAAATCAGACAGAAAAACAAACAAAAGAGCCAGAAAAGGAACAGATATTATGAAGAAATTAGCAGGAACGAACTGGAGAGCAGACAGCAATATCTTGAAACGACTATACGTAGGAAGAGTAAGACCAGTCCTAGAGTATGGAGTCACAGCCTGGGCTACAGCTTCCAAATCACAGCTTAGCAAAATTAACAGAACACAAAACCAGGCTGCCCGTATCATCACTGGTGTTATGAAATCTACACCTATCAAGACTCTAGAAACAGTAACAGGTTTACAACCTTTAGAAGACAGAAAGAAAACTAAAGTAATGCAACAAGTGGAGAAATACAAAAAGGTCCTTAACCACCCCATGCACCAAAGAATAACCAGTTTCAGAAAAGGAAGACTAAAGAGGAGCAACTTCACAGCAATCTCCAAAGAACTGACAACCAGTGATCCAGTACTGTCCCAAACAATGTCAAAACCCATTTAAAAAAAAAAAAAAAAGTAAAGAACCCCCGTCACGCCAAGTGGTGTATAGGGAATATGGTGGTAGTGACCACACACGCCAAGTGGTGTATAGGGAATATGGTGGTAGTGACCACACACGCCAAGTGGTGTATAGGGAATATGGTGTTAGTGACCATAAATTTTACGGACCTTCAGCACATAATTTTTGGGGTAATGTGGTCGGTATTACGCCCGTGCCACTTTACTTTCCCAGAAAAAAAATCTGGTACCTATTAGTGGCTGGGTGACCCAGAAGCCATTGGTTGGGATCGAACCCTATCTCTTGTCCTTTGTAGTTCAGTTCACTAACCACTGAGCTATCTGGCTCCCCAAATCCATAAGCACAAAATGCCAGAACTAAAGGAAGACATAACAGGAATCATGAACAAAGGCAGTCAAACAGACACAGAGAGAAAGCATAATGCAGAAAAACACATAAACTACTCACAGGACTCCTGGTCACACATATACACAGATGGCTCTGCTACAAACGCCACCAGAATTGGAGGAGGAGGTGTGTTCTTGAGGCTGAATAACTAGGAAGAGATGACCAATTCAATAGCCACTGGGAAATTCTCAAACAACTTTAAAGCAGAAACTGAAGCCCTCAAAGACGCTGCAAAACTGGCTATCCAACACAAAAATAACGTGCACAAGATATTGGTGATACTGACTGATGCATTGTCAGTCCTAATAGCTCCTATCACACTGTAATATACACGAGAATGAATGCGCAAACAAATTAGCTAAAGAGGGAGGAAGATTACCACAAGAGAACCATCTGGTGAGATACGATGAAGCCAAATCCATCATCATAGGAAAGTATCATGAAAAATGGAAACGAGAATATCCAAAGTATAACGAGAGGGACAGATACCACCAACTATCAAGGAGGGATCAAGTCATCATACTTCGCCTACACACTGGCCACAATAGAATGAGAAATCACGTTCAACAAACTCAAAATAGGTACAACCAGCCTATGCCACTGTACACTGGACAATATGACTACAAAACATGTTCTACAGGATTGCCCCCAGTACACAGACCTGAGAAGAGCAATGTGGTCCACACCCACCTCCCTGGAAGAGAAACTATACAGGGCAACCGAATCATTTAAACAGACAGCTGCTTTCATAAGAGAGTCTGGAGTCCTAGTCTGAATGACGTCATGATCGAAGAAGAAGAAATCTCATTAACAATACATCATTATTTGACATTTCATTATCACTATATCAATATTCCACATCATATTATCACATCATTATTTCATATCACATTATTCCACATTCTATTATCACTGCTTCATTATTTCACATCTCATTATCATTATTACATCATTATTCCAGATTCCACTATAACATCATTATTTCACACCCCATCATCACTGCTTCATTATTTCACACCTAATCATTCTATCTATCTATCTATTGACCTTTCGAGCCGTAACCGGCCCATAGGGCGTAGACCAAGATACACCTTCTCCTATATGAATTTTTGTTCTAGCAGTTTTCTTTTAAAGATATTTTATCAAATCTCGCCATCTGTCTCTGTTCTGTGCAAGCAGTTCTATCTCATTGAGGGAGCCGATTCCTGCTGCTCTTGCCTCTCTCATCAATGTTCTTCTCAGTGTCTCCCTGGGTCTTCCTCTTTTTCTTTTACCTGTTGTTTCCCATATGAGGGCTTGCTTTGCTATTCGATTATTATCTCTTCTCATCACATGTCCAACATATGACCATCATCTTTTCTTTATTACTGAAGATATTAGTGGTTGATTGGCGATTTCTCTAATTTCCTCATTTGTTTTGAATTCGTTCCACGCTATATCAAGTATTTTCCTTAGACATTTATTTTCGAATGCGTTCAACTTTGTTTCTATATCTCTTGTTGTTTTCCAGCTTTCACACGCATACGTAAGGGTTGATAGTACATTTGATTTGAATAGCCTAAGTTTTGTGTTTACCTAATCATTACTGCTTCATTATTTCACATCTAATCATTACTTCACATCCAATCATTACTGCTTCATTATTTCACATCACATCATTACTGATTCATTATTTCACATCCCATCATTACTGATTCATTATTTCACATCCCATCATTACTGCTTCATTATTTCACATTCCATCATTACTGCTTCATTATTTCACATCCCATCACTACATCATTTTGTCACATCTCAGTATCACTATACCATTATCACTACACCATTATTCCACATTAAATTATCACATCATTATCACTACACCATTATTCCACATCCCATTATCACTACATCATTATTCTTCATGTCATTATCATTGCACCATTATTCCACATCCCATTATCACAATTCCACACTCCATTATCACTACATCATTATTCCACATCCAATTATCACATGACTATTATACATCCCATTATCACATCATTATTCTTATCTCATCACTACATCATTAAGCATATCCAATTATCACATGCTTATTGTACATCCCAATATCACATCATTATTCAGCATCCCATTATCACTACATCATTATCCATATCCAATTATCACTAGTACACATTCCATTATCATATTACTCCACATCTAATTATCACATAATTATTCCACATCTCATTATCACATTATTCCACATCCCATTATCACATCATTATTCCACATCCCAATATCACATCATTATTCCACATCCCATTATCACATCATTATTCTACATCCCAATATCATCACATCATTATTCCACATCCCAATATCATCACATCATTATTCCACATCCCAATATCATCACATCATTATTCCACATCCCAATATCATCACATCATTATTCCACATCCCAATATCATCACATCATTATTCCACATCGTAATATCACCACATCATTATTCCACATCCCAATATCACAGCATCATTATTCCACATCCCAATATCACTACATCATTATTCCACATCCCAATATCACTACATCATTATTCCACATCCCAATATCACTACATCATTATTCCACACCCCATCACATCATTATTCCACATCCCAATATCACTACATCATTATTCCACACCCCATCACATCATTATTCCACATCCCAATATCACTACATCATTATTCCACATCCCAATATCACTACATCATTATTCCACATCCCAATATCATCACATCATTATTCCACATCCCATTATCACTACATCATTATTCCACATCACATCAACACATCATTATTCCACATCCCAATATCATCACATCATTATTCCACATCCCAATATCATCACATCATTATTCCACATCCCATTATCACTACATCACTATTCCACATCCCAATATCATCACATCATTATTCCACATCCCATTATCACATCATTATTCCACATCCCATTACCACATCATTATTCCACTTCCCAATATCACCACATCATTATTCCACTTCCCAATATCACCACATCATTATTCCACATCCCATTTCCACATCATTATTCCACTTCCCAATATCACCACATCATTATTCCACATCCCAACACCACATCGTTATTCCACATCATTATCGCACATCTCATTATCCCACATAACATTACCACATCATTATCCCACATCCCATTATCTGTACAGGGAGGGACAAATGCACCTGTCAGCACCACAGATGAAAGTAGTTAGCAATTCATTGAAAGGAATAACAAAATACTACATCTATCAGATTCTGCTCCACCTCATCATGGTGCCCCTAAAAACAGACTAACCTTTCTAGTTAAATGAGTAGAGATTGAGAGGGAAGGCAAGTCATTACTCAAAAACAATACACTGAGGTCGGATGTGTTGGGCCGAAAGGTGCAAATATCACAGTTCTACTACAAATGACAAAATAACGTATCTATGTCCATTGTAGCGTGAGTGATGCAGAAGACCTTTCATTCCTACAGTGGTTGCTGGATAAATGGGAGAGAGAGACAAACAATTATCTATAACATTACTTCACATCATTTTTGTAAATTATGCACTCATCATCATCATTGAGTGCCATCTCTGCATCAAAGGTTGGCTACCATGGAGCGCCATTCCACTCTGTCTCTTGCTTTGATAGTGCAGGTTGTCAAAGGCAGACTTGTCCTTTTTTTGATGTTACTCGTCCATATTAATCTTGGTCTGCTTCTGCCTCTTTTACCTTGTACTTTCCCTTCCAATATTACTTTTAGTAGGCTGTTGTGTCTTTTAATGTGCCCCAAAAATTTCATTTGTCTTGTCTTAATTACCACATTACCCCAAAAATCACGTGCTGAAGGTCTGTAAAATATATGGTCACTAACACCATATTTCCCTATACACCACTTGGCGTGACGGAGGTACTTTACTTTTTTTTTTACTTTTGTCTTAATTGTATTTAGTAGTTATCTTTTCATTTTTAGTTGTTTTAAAACTTCATCGTTTGTTTTCTTTTCCTTCCATCCAATTCTACATATTCTTCTATATATCCACATTTCAAAGGCTTCAATTTTCTGTTCTGTTTTCTTGTCTAATGTCCATGTTTCTGCACCATACAAGAATATTGAAAAAATGTGACATTTTGCCATTCTTAGTTTCAGCCCTACCATTATACACTAGAGGACACGATATGGCAAATAGGCAACAGGAACCGTTGAGGCACTGTCGGAAAAGTGTTTCTTGTTGCAATTTCCTCATATTTCAAGTCCGGCTAGCTGCAGGAGCTACTGAGTTTCCAGCTTAGTGCACACCGTAAGCTGTGGTCTTCATCTGGATGGTTTTTCTATATTCTGATTGCTTACGATGAATCATGATATCGTATGATGAAGGACAGTTCAGGTGCGTTCACATTATGGTGCGGATACGCCTTACATCGTTTAACGTGTGCTGTGTTTGCTATGATGGGGGCTGCAGCTGTCTTTTTATGTTTGGATATTCGATGAGATGTTAATTCGGATGATTCCACCGGCATGGCAGTTGAGCAATTATGGATTCTCATTCGTTTGCAGTGATATAGGGGCCTTCGACTAACCATAACTATCACTTGTGGAGAACTATGGAATCCTGGGGTGGAGTCACACATTTTTTTATCGGGGGGGGGGGGGGTGAAATAAACATTCAGACCTGCGTCTAGTGGTGACTGCTAACACACGTCAACTTTATTCTACCAGTCCTTCGGCAGAACCCAGTAATGGGATTATGCTGTGATGAGTTTCTTTATACGCTAGAAAAATCAGAATCGGACATGAATCTATGAATAAAAATGAATGAGCTGAAGACATTTTTACATACATATAATGTATGCTCTGTGATTGGGTGAGAGGCTGGCAGTACCATAACAGACGCTGTCCCAATTATCACTGGTGAAGATTAAACCGATCCAGTCCTTGATGCTAGGTTCTCTTGTCCTCACATCTTGGTCTTTTCACTGTCAGACATGTCCTTGATATAAATTGGACTTATATCTGGAGTTCCCTTTGGTCTTTTCACTGTCAAACTAGTCCTTGATATAAATTGGGCTTATATCTGGAGTTCCCTTTGGTCTTCTCACTGTT
Organism: Megaustenia siamemsis; assembly: GCA_032433765.1. Taxonomy (NCBI): domain Eukaryota; kingdom Metazoa; phylum Mollusca; class Gastropoda; order Stylommatophora; family Ariophantidae; genus Megaustenia; species Megaustenia siamemsis. Next base: position 52,226,887 of record JAVIAB010000107.1, on the reverse strand, counting down.
AGACCAGTCCTTGATATAAATTGGGCTTATATCTAGAGTTCCCTTTGGTCTTTTCACTGTTAGACCAGTCCTTGATATAAATTGGACTTATATCTGGAGTTCCCTTTGGTCTTCTCACTGTCACACTAGTCCTTGATATAAATTGGACTTATATCTGGAGTTCCCTTTGGTCTTTTCACTGTCAGACATGTCCTTGATATAAATTGGACTTATATCTGGAGTTCCCTTTGGTCTTTTCACTGTCAAACTAGTCCTTGATATAAATTGGGCTTATATCTGGAGTTCCCTTTGGTCTTCTCACTGTTAGACCAGTCCTTGATATAAATTGGGCTTATATCTAGAGTTCCCTTTGGTCTTTTCACTGTTAGACCAGTCCTTGATATAAATTGGACTTATATCTGGAGTTCCCTTTGGTCTTTTCACTGTCAGACATGTCCTTTGTCAAATTTGGAAGAATTTGTGTTTTGAATAGGTAATTTTTACAATGTTATTGTAATATAGGGTTTAGTGTCAACTCTATCTATTGACCTTTCGGGCTGTAGCTGGCCCATATGACATAGACCCAGATACTCTTTCTCTTATCTAAATTTTAATTCTAGCAGTTTTCAATCCTTGTAAAGATCTATTATCAAATCTTGCCATTTGTCTCTGTTCTGAGCAAGCAACTCTATCTCATTGAGGGAGCCAATTCCTGCTGTTCTTGCCTCCCTGATAAATGTCCTTCTCAGTGTCCTCTGGGTCAGCCTCTAGTAGTGTCAAATCTACAACAGCTTTAAGTGTCAATGACTGACGCTGCCAGTCGAGCAAAGCCAAAACTGTGTATCTCCTTCAACACCTGAAGCAGTTAAAAGAAAAAAGAGGAAGAAAAAAGATGAACAAACTACACATCATCCGACCACTATAATCTTCAGTTTCTAGTGACCACAGAAGAAGAAGAAGCAGCAGTAGATCTGTGTTTCTTAATCAATCAAATTCAATCACAAGATTCCATACAAATATCAATGTCCCATCTTCTTGACACTCAAATCCTCTCAAGGAGATACAAAATTATATTATTGCCAGTGACATTGTTGATTACATAAATAACATTCAATTTTTGAAAAATGAGTAACTCAAAAAGTCCGCAAAATATTTAATATCATCAAAAAATAAGCAAACAATAATTTCTCCACCATTACTGGGTTGCATGTCCTTTGTAGAACATTGCATTCACCACAGCCTGTCAGAAAGAATCTCTGTCTCTAGTCAGATCTCCCACAGAACGTTACATTCACCACAGCCTGTCAGAAAGAATCTCTGTCTCTAGTCAGATCTCCCACAGAATGTTGCATTCACCACAGCCTGTCAGAAAGAATCTCTGTCTCTAGCCAGATCTCCCACAGAACGTTACATTCACCACAGCCTGTCAGAAAGAATCACTGTCTCTAGCCAGATCTCCCACAGAACGTTACATTCACCACAGCCTGTCAGAAAGAATCTCTGTCTCTAGCCAGATCTCCCACAGAACGTTACATTCACCACAGCTTGTCAGAAAGAATCACTGTCTCTTGCCAGATCTCCCACAGAACGTTACATTCACCACAGCCTGTCAGAAACAATCTCTGTATCTAGCCAGATCTCACACAGAACGTTACATTCACCACAGAATGTCAGAAACAATCTCTGTCTCTAGCCAGATCTCCCACAGAACGTTACATTCACCACAGAATGTCAGAAACAATCTCTGTCTCTAGCCAGATCTCCCACAGAACGTTGCATTCACCACAGAATGTCAGAAACAATCTCTGTCTCTAGCCAGATCTCCCACAGAACGTTGCATTCACCACAGAATGTCAGAAACAATCTCTGTCTCTAGCCAGATCTCCCACAGAACGTTACATTCACCACAGAATGTCAGAAACAATCTCTGTCTCTAGCCAGATCTCCCACAGAACGTTACATTCACCACAGCCTGTCAGAAACAATCTCTGTCTCTAGTCAGATCTCCCACAGAATGTTACATTCACCACAGAATGTCAGAAACAATCTGTCTCTAGCCAGATCTCCCACAGAACGTTGCATTCACCACAGAATGTCAGAAACAATCTCTGTCTCTAGCCAGATCTCCCACAGAACGTTACATTCACCACAGCCTGTCAGAAACAATCTCTGTCTCTAGCCAGATCTCCCACAGAATGTTACATTCACCACAGCCTGTCAGAAAGAATCTCTGTCTCTAGCCAGATCTCCCACAGAACGTTACATTCACCACAGCCTGTCAGAAAGAATCTCTGTCTCTAGCTAGATCTCCCACAGAACGTTACATTCACCACAGCCTGTCAGAAAGAATCTCTGTCTCTAGCCAGATCTCCCACAGAACGTTACATTCACCACAGCCTGTCAGAAAGAATCTCTGTCTCTAGCCAGATCTCCCACAGAACGTTACATTCACCACAGCCTGTCAGAAAGAATCTCTGTCTCTAGCCAGATCTCCCACAGAACGTTACATTCACCACAGCCTGTCAGAAAGAATCTCTGTCTCTAGCCAGATCTCCCACAGAACGTTACATTCACCACAGCCTGTCAGAAAGAATCTCTGTCTCTAGCCAGATCTCCCACAGAACGTTACATTCACCACAGCCTGTCAGAAAGAATCTCTGTCTCTAGCCAGATCTCCCACAGAACGTTACATTCACCACAGCCTGTCAGAAAGAATCACTGTCTCTAGCCAGATCTCCCACAGAACGTTACATTCACCACAGCCTGTCAGAAAGAATCACTGTCTCTAGCCAGATCTCCCACAGAACGTTACATTCACCACAGCCTGTCAGAAAGAATCACTGTCTCTAGCCAGATCTCCCACAGAACGTTACATTCACCACAGCCTGTCAGAAAGAATCACTGTCTCTAGCCAGATCTCCCACAGAACGTTACATTCACCACAGCCTGTCAGAAACAATCTCCCAGATCTCCCACTTCTTTTGTTGTCATGTTCAAGTGATGTCTTGAAAACACTTTTTTAGTCATCTCCTGTTTTATCTTGCCTGAACCAAGCCTTCCATTATTCTTCTCCCCAGCCCACTGTGAGGGCAAAGTAATTTATGGTCCTCCCTTTAATTTCTTGCTTGTAAGGCATCATTTCTCCATATAATTAAAAACTAACATGAAGTTTGTTTCCCGCACTATTGATGTTATAGTTTTTAATTTACTTGAAGTCAGTATGTTGTTATTATGGATCCATATGGATGTGAATCATGGCCAATAGGACAACAGACAAGAAAATCACAGGAGGCTGTAGATATATGGTTTTACAGAAGGATGTTGAGAATACCATGGACAGCTAAGAAGAATAATGAAAACATTCTGAAAGAGGCCAAAGCAAAAAGAGAGCTAATTTCCAAAATAGGAATAAATAATTATCATTTTTTGGCCATGTAATGAGAAGGGAACAGCCGGAATATATTGTAACAACTGGAAAAATTAAGGCAAGCAAAGAGAAAAGATACCAGACAGCTTAAGAGATGGCTTGGCAGAAGGTCAACAACAGAAATGATAAATAACTGTCGAGATTAAAAGTTGTGGAGAGACATGATCACCAATGGCAACTGGCATGGTACTTGATGATGATGTTATGTATCCAGAAGCAGGCGAAGTGACACCCTTTGGCCCAATGCCATGTAATGATATCTGCAGGTATTTGTAAGTTCCCTTGTGGTTCCATACAAGGTGTTCCATTTATCACGTCTTTGAGGAAGTAAAGTTGATATCAGCAAGCTTTGGACAGTCAACAAGGCAAAGTTCTACTGTTTCATGCGGGTATTTATAGAGCAGACACAGTGCACTGGTAAAGTAAAGTAAAGTACCCCCGTCACGCCAAGTGGCGTATAGGGAAATATGGTGTTAGTGACCCTATATTTTACAGACCTTCAGCACATGATTTTTGAGGTAATGTGGTCAGTATTACGCCCGTGCTGCTTTACTTTCCCAGAAAAAAATCCGGTACCCATTTAAGGCTGGGTGAACCCGGAAGCTGTCGGTTGGGATCGAACCCTACCCCTTGTCCGTGGTAGTCCAGTTCACTAACCACTGAGCTATCGCGGCTCCCACAGTGCACTGGTAGTCATTACAAAACATCAATCACAAAACATGTACAATTCTATTCTATTCTTGTCTGTTTCACTGGAACACAAGTCATCAATAAAAGCTCTCAAATCCTTTGTTATCTCGTCTAATAGTTTCCAAGAGTATTTTATTTTTGCGACATTATATATTTCTCACCCCTACCAATTATAATATAGGGTGTTTATAAAGTCTCACTACACTTGGTATCTAGGTCAATTTGAAAAAAATGTTTATGACGTCATCACAATATGTGCTCAATGGTAAGTTCACTTGTTGCGACAGTTTTCTTAATGACTTGTCTGGACTTTTAAGGATTCTGTCTTGGATGTCTAAACATATTTCATCATTCACAGCAGGCCTACCAGATCGTGGAGCATCTTCCACATTTCCAGTAGCAATAAACTTATTCAACAAATTTCATTGACAGTGGGAGCACATATTGTGATGACGTCATAAACATTTTTTTTCAAATTGACCTAGATACCAAGTGTAGTGAGACTTTATAAACACCCTGTACATGGCTAATGTACGTATCGAGACTCAAGGAGCTCTTGCATGGACAACAGCGATTCTCCATACCAACATGCTCAGGCGAGTATATACCGGAAAAGAAACTAACCCACAATAAAATCTCCACACAAACCACACACAATTGACAGGCTGCTATTACTGTCATCAAACATAATTAAAGTTACAACCAAAAAGGGCTTCATCAGGTTACATAAAAATTTATTTAAAAAATCTTTACACATGCAGAGGTCGAAGTTCAAAGTGGATTTCCCAAATTTAAATAATAGATAAACGATTAACAGTGTCCAACGAAGACGGTCATTTAAAGAAACCCGTCCAAAATTACAATTACATATTACACAAGGAATAACAATTACAGTTTCAAATATGAGCATTCCAATAGCAAAGTATAAATTTCATGTAATTAAAAAATAAATAATTTTTTTTACAAAAATGTACAAACCAAAAATGCGGGGGAGATCCCAGAATTCATAATCAGCTTTTGTTAACTGAACACCCTAAAGGTGGCTTCTCTAACCACCAATCATCCCGGTACAAATATTTCAAAATCTCAAATCCATCGTGAGGCACGGGAATTTGTCTCCCGTGAAAACGAGTAGTAAGAAATGGTGATTCCATTAATCTAATCGGAAAAGAAACGGGCTTGTCCTGAAAGAACCAAAGAAATCTATGTTCGAAACCATCTAAAAATACCTCCTCAAATGGGGTCACGTAAAACACAGTAATGACGGCTTGTGCAGGACCTTGAGTGATGATGTACTCGCCGTGACGATAGTCGTAAGATATATGCATATTGTTGGCATTGAATTCTGCTTGTAGAGTTGCCCACGGGACTTTCTCAATTTCATTCTTCAGCACACAGAACTGTAGGAGAAAATATTATTTGGTACCCAGCCAAATGTAAATGACAAATTTGATGCATATTATCAAACAAGGAAACAGAATGTAAATTATAAATTCATGAAAAGTGGGAAACAGAATTTAAATTATTAAGTTCAGGAGAAGGGGGGCACAGAATGTAAATTGTCAAGTTCAGGAGTAGTGAGAAACAGAATGTAAATTATTAAGTTCTGGAGAAGTAAGAAACAGAATGTAAATTATTAAGTTAAGGAGAAGTAAGAAACAGAATGTAAATTATTAAGTTCTGGATAAGTAAGAAACAGAATGTAAATTATTAAGTTCAGGAGAAGAAGAAACAGAATGTAAATTATTAAGTTCAGGAGAAGTAAGAAACAGAATGTAAATTATTAAGTTCTGGAGAAGTAAGAAACAGAATGTAAATGATTAAGTTCAGGAGAAGTAAGAAACAAAATGTAAATGATTAAGTGCAGGAGAAGAAACAGAATGGAAATTATTAAGTTCAGGAGAAGTAAGAAACAGAATGTAAATTATTAAGTTCAGGACAAGTAAGAAACATAATGTAAATTATTAAGTTCAGGAGAAGTAAGAAACAGAATGTAAATTATTAAGTTCAGAAGTAAGAAACAGAATGTAAATTATTAAGTTCAGAAGTAAGAAACATAATGTAAATTATTAAGTTCAGGAGAAGTAAGAAACAGAATGTAAATTATTAAGTTCAGGAGAAGTAAGAAACAGAATGTAAATGATTAAGTTCAGGAGAAGTAAGAAACAGAATGTAAATGATTAAGTTCAGGAGAAGTAAGAAACAGAATATAAATGATTAAGTTCAGGAGAAGTAAGAAACAGAATGTAAATGATTAAGTTCAGGAGAAGTAAGAAACAGAATGTAAATGATTAAGTTCAGGAGAAGTAAGAAACAGAATGTAAATGATTAAGTTCAGGAGAAGTAAGAAACAGAATGTAAATGATTAAGTGCAGGAGAAGTAAGAAACAGAATGTAAATGATTAAGTTCAGGAGAAGTAAGAAACAAAATGTAAATGATTAAGTGCAGGAGAAGTAAGAAACAGAATGTAAATGATTAAGTGCAGGAGAAGAAACAGAATGTAAATTATTAAGTTCAGGAGAAGTAAGAAACAAAATGTAAATGATTAAGTTCAGGAGAAGTAAGAAACAGAATGTAAATGATTAAGTTCAGAAGAAGTAAGAAACAGAATGTAAATGATTAAGTTCAGGAGAAGTAAGAAACAGAATGTAAATGATTAAGTGCAGGAGAAGTAAGAAACAGAATGTAAATGATTAAGTTCAGAAGAAGTAAGAAACAGAATGTAAATGATTAAGTTCAGGAGAAGTAAGAAACAGAATGTAAATGATTAAGTTCAGGAGAAGTAAGAAACAGAATGTAAATGATTAAGTTTATAAGACGTTTTGTAAAGAAGAATAAGCTGCAGTAGAGTTTTGTTTCTTAATTGCATTCAAGTGAACTTCCAGCTGTGATACGTGTATGGAGAATATGGTGTTTATGTCTACACATGTTTGCGTGCTGCTTGCACTCACGCGATGACTAAAGAAAAAGTTGCACCTCTTTATCATCCACCCTTAAAAGGCAGTTAAGTGTGCTATGTGACTACTTGCTATTACAAAACACAAAATGTAAGAGGAGAAGAGATGAGCAAGAGGCAGACCTTAAGTAAGACGGACAGACAACATCAATTGGCAATAGTTGAAGTCGAGAGAGATGGGTGAGAACCAGAACTTTGTATCTCCCATGACAAAAAAATGAGTCTAAGAGAAGGTGGAGAAGATGAAGTGTTATGGGATTGCCTGTACCATTTACTCACATCGACATTGTTGTCCCAAGGCAGGATCTTGCCGTTTCGAAGAGCTCCCCATAAGGTCCCGTAACATATAACGTGTGAGATGTTGAACTTTGCTAGCAGACTGGTTGTGGCAAAGGTCAGCTTGATCATTTGATCCATGATGAACTGTGGTGTGACGCACGGCGCTGACTGCTCGTACCATGACAGATGATGCATAAAATGGTCATTGACCAATGTGAATATCATGTACAAAGAAATAACGAAACAGAAGAATGTGACAATCACTGCTCTCCAGGATATCGCCAATGCCCATCGAAAGATCACCCTCTCACAATCAATTCCTGACTTCATTTTCACGAAATTTTAGAAAAAATGTACCTTAAAGACACCACCTGGCAAAGATAAAATGACAGTTAAAAATTAATGATGAGTAATAAATAAAGCAGGAGCTCAGTGGTGAGTGAACTGGACTACAAAGGACAAGAGGTAGGGTTCGATCCCAACCGACGGCTTCCGGGTTCACCCAGCCTTTAATGGGTACCGGATTTTTTCAGGGAAAGTGAAGCGGCACGGGCGTAATACTGACCACATTACCCCAAAAATCATGTGCCGAAGGTCTGTAAAATGTATGGCCACTAACACCATGTTCCCTTTACACCACTTTGCGTGACGGGGGTACTTTACTTTTTTAATAAATAAAGCATAATAAATTTAATAAATTAAATGGCACAGCGAGGATTACCTAGATGATCTAGATTTTGCAGATGACATAGTGCTCCAAAGTGACAATATCAACAAGATGCTAAATATCACAGATATGCTATTTTCTACCTTTTTAGCTCCCAGTGGAGCATAGGTCTTCAACAAGCACTTTCCAAGTCGTTCTGTTTTTTGCCATTCTTTTAAGATCATTCCATGTCTTCCCCATCATCTTCATCTATGCTTCTATCTCTCTTCTCCAAGAATTCTTTGGTCTTCCTCTTTGTCTTTTCCCCTTAGGATTCCAAAAAAGGGCCTGTTGTATAATACTCTCAGTTGGCTTCCGTAGTGTGTGTCCTATCCAGCGCCATTGTCTTCACTGTATCTCTTTATCCACTGGTATTTGACTGGTACATTTCCATAATTCTATTTTAGTGAACTTGTCCTGCCATTTCCATCCTTTTATTCTGCGTAACCATCATTAATGAAGATGTGCTATCATCCATGGCAAAAAGAATAGGACATGAAATCAACAGAGATAAAAATGAAAAAATTAAAAATAACAATACACCAGAAGGCGTTATATATCTAAATCATCAGGCATTTGATAAAGTAGAGCACACTGTATATCTTGGTGGTAATATAAACCAAGAAGGTGAAACAAAGAAAGAGATCAGAAACAGGACAGCAAAAGCAGCAATGAATTTTTAAAAACCTGGACAAAATAAGGAAATCAAAAATACTAAGCTAGAAAACTAAACTTAGAATATTCAACTCAAATGTATTATTAACATCACCGATAAATGTGAAAACAAGAAATCAACAAAAGAGATTGAGAAAAAACTCAACGCTTTTGAAGACGAATGTCTTTGAAGAATACTCCGTGTTAAGTGGAATGAATTCAAGACTAATATAGAGATAAGAGAATGGGCCATGCAACCAATGATCTCATCTACAATGAAATGAATTCAAGACTAATATAGAGATAAGAAAATGGGCCATGCAGCCAACGATCTCATCTACAATGGAATGAATTTAAGGCTAATATAGAGATAAGAGAATGGGCCATGCAACCAACGATCTCATCTGCAATGGAATGAATTTAAGGCTAATATAGAGATAAAAGAATGGGCCATGCAACCAATGATCTCATCTACAATGAAATGAATTCAAGACTAATATAGAGATAAGAGAATGGGCCATGCAACCAAAGATCTCATCTACAATGGAATGAATTCAAGGCTAATATAGAGATAAGAGAATGGACCATGCAACCAACGATCTCATCTGCAATGGAATGAATTTAAGGCTAATATAGAGATAAGAGAATGGACCATGCAACCAACGATCTCATCTGCAATGGAATGAATTCAAGGCTAATATAGAGATAAGAGAATGGACCATGCAACCAACGATCTCATCTGCAATGGAATGAATTTAAGGCTAATATAGAGATAAGAGAATGGGCCATGCAACCAAAGATCTCATCTACAATGGAATGAATTTAAGGCTAATATAGAGATAAGAGAATGGGCCATGCAACCAAAGATCTCATCTACAATGGAATGAATTTAAGGCTAATATAGAGATAAGAGAATGGGCCATGCAACCAACGATCTCATCTACCAGTAGGAAGAGCAAATGGACATATGTCGGACATGTGTTGAGAAGAGACAACAAAAGAATTTCACAACAGGCTCTACTATGGGAAACACCAGGATACAGAAAATGAGGAAGACCCAGAGAGACATTGAAAAGAAACACTTATAAGAGAAGCAAAGTTGGCAGGCATAGACTCATTCAATAAGATCAAACATCTCACCAAGAATAGAGATGGATGGTGAAAATACACTATGAGTTCTCTGTGACATCTAGTGGTTTAGGAAACATCAAGAATAGAGAAAGTAGAACTAGGAAATAACTGATAGTAAGTGAAAGAGCTAAAGATAGTTTTATAATACAGTCATCCCTCGCTACTTCGTGGTTCATTTATCGCGGCCTCAGTACTTCGCAGATTGTTAAAAAATTCAAAATTGAGGAATTATGGCACGAAAGTTGCCCGCACGCCAGCAGAAGGCAGGGAGTGCCCACACAATTCAAAATCGTTCTGCAGAAGCTCCTCCTGCTGCCTCTACGCCGCCTCCTGCTGCATCTATGCCGTCTACTGCAGCTACCCCAGCTCTATCCGAAGCTGCCCGTGACGATCCAGCGCCCCTAGCACCTGACGATGAGGCGTCATCTGAGGAGCAGTAAAGCTCTCATTAACCTGTACAGTAAATCATCTTCATCTTCTTCACCTCCACTGTACTGCACAGGTGTTTCATCGACATTTATAAAGATCAAGCGAAGAGAAGCTATTGTCAGATGTGAGTTAGGACCTTGTTATAAAATATCATATTTATACATTATTTTATGTATGTTATTTATACTATTAATATTTTATTGACATGTTTGAAACTATTCTTTAATGTTCTACTGATAACATATGCACTTATATCGTTTCATATACACTTATTGATATTATACATACACAACAAATGTACGTATGTTAAAAATGAGAGGGTGACACTACTTTGCGGTTTTTCACTTATCACGGCCGGTTCTGGTCCCTATTAACCGCGATAACTGAGGGATTACTGTAGCAGAACTAGGAAATAATTTATAATAAATGAAAGAATAATAGCAGAACTAGGAAATAACAGATAATAAATGAAAGAACTAAAGATAGTTTATAATAGCAGAACTAGGAAATAACTGATAATAAATGAAAGAACTAAAGACAGTTTTATAATAGCAGAACTAGAAATAACTGATAATAAATGAAAGAACTGAATATAGTTTTATAATAGCAGAACTAGGAAATAACAGATAATAAATGAAAGAACTAAAGACAGTTTTATAATAGCAGAACTAGGAAATAACAGATAATAAATGAAAGACAAAACCTAAAAGTCTTCATTTTTTTCCATAACCCCGAGGTCATTGGGGCACCACTTACAGACTATGTCAACCTTCTTCATTTCTCTCCATCGTCTGTCATACTTTGGGGCTCTGCAAACTTGAAGCCTGTCCATTCTTTGATGTTATCATCCCATCTCATTCTCTGCCTACCTTTTCTTCTCGCTTCTTTCATAGTTCCTGAAGAATGGTCTTTACTAGGACAGACGATCGAGAAGCATGACCAAACTGTTTCATTGTGCGCTTCTTCACAACAGTCAAAAGATCATCATGTACTTTGACAGAAAATTGTACCCTTCTATTAAATATTCCATTAACTCTTTCCGTACGGAAGCTTTTTATCGACGCAACGGAAGAGATTTTAGAGACAAAATTGTTCATGGTTTTAAGAATCAGTCTACATATTTATATTTATCTAACATATAACATATTATATTAAAATTTTTAGATAATTAAACAAGGTATTAGATTTCACCAATATCCAGATGATACAAGACATGTAAGACGAATATGGTTTGATGGCGTTCACACTAATAAAATTTAGCGTGGTGCACCATGCGGCGGAACGTACGCAACCGAAACGGAAATGGCGCACCATGCAGAGGAACGTACGGAAAGAGTTAAGAGATGCCCAAAAATTACAAAAAACATTTCATCTCCATTGTTTGTATTTTCTACTGTAGCTCTGATATCTATCTATTGATCTTTTGAGCCATGGCTGGCCCACAGGGCATAGACCCAGATACTATTTTTCTTTTTCTAAATTGTTTTCCTAGCAGTCTCAATCCTTGCAAAGATCTTTTATCAAATCTCAACATGTGTCTCTGTTCTATGCAAGCATCTTAATCTCATCGAGGGAGATAATTCCTGCTGTCTTTGCCTCTCCGATCAATGTTCTTCTCAGTGTTTCTCTGGGTCAGCCTCTGTGCTGTAAGGCTTCCTATTTCACAAGTGTATAAAAAAAAACTTAAAATAAATTAATTAAATTACTATCTTTTTGCTTAATAGTAAAAAGACAGAGGTAATGGTAACAACAAAGAAAAAAGACATCACCTCAGTGCAAAATAAAAACAAGTGGAACAATATTAAAACAAAAATAAAAATAAATGAATTTAAATATTTGGGAACTTTGTTAACCTCAGACGGAAGATGTACAACAGAGGTGAGATGCAAAATGGTTCAGGCAAAAGCAGCTTTCCAAAAAATGAGGAAGATACTATGCAATCCATTTTTGACAATAGAAACAAGAAAAATAGTTCTTAAATGTTATGTGGAGCCAGTCTTAACATATGGATGTGAATCATGGACAATTGGACAACAGACAAGAAAATCACTGGAGGCTGTAGAAATGTGGTTTTACAGAAGAATGTTAAGAATACCATGGACAGCTAAGAAGAGTAATGAAAAAGTTCAGAAAGAGGCCAAAGCAAATAGAGAGCTAATTTCCAATATTAGAAAGAAACAATTATCATTTTTTGGCCATGTAATGAGAAGAGAACAGCTGGAATATATTGTAACAACTGGGAAAATTGAGGGACAAAGAGACAGAGGGAAGCAAAGAAAAAAGATACCAGGCAGTTTAAGAGAATGGCTTGGCAGAAGGTCAACAACAGAAATGATAAATAACTGTCAAGATCGAAAGTTGTGGAGAGACATGATCACCTACGCCAGCAAGCCTGGTACTTGTTGATGATAAATAAATCTGATACAACAAGGACCTGATTTTAGAGCCTAGAGTGATGTTCTTATCCTTCCATATTGGCTTTAGCCTTACGAAGGCTGCTGTACTTTGTGCTGTTCAAGCTGATATGTCAGGTTTTGAGCCTTCATCGCTGACAGTTGATTCCAAGTATTTAAATTGATTAACTGTTTCTAGTTCTTGTCCATTTAATTTGATTTTTGCAACAATGCCCCTCGGAGTTACCGGTCATCAGTTTGGTTTTTTTTCAGCATTGATCTAAATGCCTGATGATAGAAGCAAGAGCAGCAGGAATCGGCTCCCTCAATGAGATAGAGCTGCTTGCACAGAACGGAGACAAATGGCGAGATTTGATAAAATATCTTTATAAGAATTAAAAACTGCTATTAAAAAAATTTAGATAAAAGAAGGAGTATATTGGTCTACGCCCCATGGGCCGGCTATGGCTCGAAAGGTCAATAGGTAGATCTAAATGCCATATGCAACATATCATACTGTATCAAGTATATTAGTTCTTATTCCGTTCCTGACAAACCATGTCATCGGCAAAACACAGGTTATTAATAGCTCTGCTACTGATACTTTCACGGACTTTTAAAATCTAAAATATCAGTTACGATTCTTTTCAAGAAGGTGTTAAATAAAGTAGGAGAGAGTAAGCAGCCTTGTCAAACTCCAGGTGTTGTTCTGTACCATTCTCCTCGGTTTTCATTTATAAGTTTTGTGCTTATAGTGTTGTCACAGAGATGTTTTATACCCTGTATCCCCTGATAGAGGGCTACATGTCAAACTCCATCAAATGCTTTCTTTGAAGTCTATAAAAATATGATTTAGGTCAAACTATTAATCAAACTAGGGAGCCGCGAGTGGTTAGTGAACTGGACTACTAAGCACAAGAGGCCTGGTTCGATCCTGATCAACGGCTTCTAGGTTCACCAGGCTTAAGTGGGTACTGGATTTTTTCTGGGAAAGTAAAGCGACATGGGCATAATACCGACCCCATTACCCCAAAAATAATGTGCTGAAGGTCTGTAAAAATTATGGTCTCTAACACCATATTCCCTATATGGGCCACGTGGCGTGACGGGGGCTCTTTACTGTTTTTTTTCTTTTTATTAATCAAATTTTGAAATAAATTATAATAAACGAAGGAATGAATGATTCCCTTGATCAATTATTTTCTCAAGCCAAAGACAGCTCACAGGGCAGAAATGATAGGCTCGCCATGTTTGACAATCTTTGCTACCAGACCTTCCTTTTTGTATCAGACCTTCCACAGGTCCAGTATTGTATCTCAGCACGTATCCCTGTTTTGTGCAAGCCTTCCACAGGTCCAGTATTGTATCTCAGCACGTATCCCTGTTTTGGGCAAGCCTTCCACAGGTCCAGTATTGTATCTCAGCACGTATCCCTGTTTCGGGCAAGCCTTTCACAGGTCCAGTATTGTATCTCACCACGTATCCCTGTTTTGGGCAAGCCTTCCACAGGTCCAGTATTGTATCTCACCACGTATCCCTGTTTTGGGCAAGCCTTCCACAGGTCCAGTATTGTATCTCACCACGTATCCCTGTTTTGGGCAAGCATTTCCTCCTCAGCAATGGGGAATAATGTCTACTGTTGTTGCTTCTCACCTCAATGTTCGTTTTTCGTGTTTCTCTAGGTTGACCTCTTTTTCTTTTACCCCCTGGTTCTCACTTGAGGGCATGCTTTGAGATTCTTTTGTTGTCTCTTCTCATCACATGACCACCTTCTTCTCTTATTGTCTCTTCTCATCACATAGCCAACATATGACCACCTTCTTCTCTTATTGTCTCTTCTCATTACATGACCAACATATGACCACCTTCTTCTCTTATTGTCTCTTCTCATCCCATGGCCAACATATGACCACCTTCTTCTCTTATTATCTCTTCTCATCCCATGGCCAACATATGACCACCTTCTTCTCTTATTATCTCTTCTCATCACATGGCCAACATATGACCACCTTCTTCTCTTATTGTCTCTTCTCTCACATAGCCAACATATAACCACCTACTTCTCTTGTTGTCTCTTATCTCACATAGCCAACATATAACCACCTACTTCTCTTGATTATAGATATTTTTTATGTTTTATAATTTCTCTTATTGCTGCATCAGTCTTGAATTCATTCTATGGAATAGAAGTATTTTCCCGAGGCATTTATTTTCAAATTATTTATTATGTGTTACTTGTTTCAGTTGTATTCTAGCTCTCACATGTATAGGTAAGGGCAGATAATGCAATTGATTTGAAAATATTGTGCTTTGTTCTCATGCTAAGTATTTTTGTTTCCATATTTGATCAAGGTTTCTGAAAGTCATTACTGCCTTTGCTATTCTGATTCTAATCTCTTTCCCCGTGTCTCCTTTTTGATCTATGCAACTTCCAAGATATACAAAGTGATCTACTTCCTCCACTGCTTTTAATTCCAGATATATTTTTCTTCTTGATGAATTTGATTTTTCATGGCTTTTATCTTTTCTTAGATGATCTCTAGTCCTATTTTTCTAGCCATAGATGACAGGGCATTCATTTTTTTTCTAGCATCATGTTCAAACTGCTATCGAGATCACAATTCATATGCTGATCTTGACTACATATGATGTTATCATAACTGTTCTTTCTTGCATGTGTTTTTGTATAATGAACATACAGTAATGTCCTTCCGTGTCTTTCTAGTTTCTTAAATAAACCAGAACTTGATTCTCATTCTGCTGATTTAATTAGAGCTGTGCTGTAGAATTCCAACATTTTATTTATGGTCTTCTCATCTTGTTCGCCAAGCACAGTACAGCCTCAGGTTGAAGTTTCCATCACTAATGTTCTCAGATTCTTATCTTTACTTTCAGTTTGAGAGAAACTATGATGGATTCTATGCTTCTTCTCTCACACCTAAATGAGGCTTCAACTAATTATTCTATCGGCCTTTCGAGCCGTAGTCGACCCATATGGCATAGAGACAGATACACTTTCCCTGTTTTGAAATGTTCTTTCTAGCAGTCTCAATCCTTGCAAAGATCTTTTATCAAATCACGCCATTTGTCTCTGTTCTGAGCAAGCATCTCGATCTCATTGAGGGAGCCGATTCCTGCTGCATTTGCCTCCCTGATCAACGTTCTCGGTGTTTCTCTGGGTCGACCTCTTTTCCTCTTACCTGTTGTTTCCCACATGAGGGCTTGCTTTGCTATTCAGTTATTATCTCTCCTCATCACATGACCAACATATGACCATCGTTTTTTCTTGATTACTGAAGATATTAGTGGTTGATTGGCGATTTCTCTAATTTTCTCATTTGTTTTGAATTCGTCCATGCTATACCAAGTATTTTCCTTAGACATTTATTTTCGAATGCGTTCAACTTTGTTTCTACATCTCTTGTTGTTTTCCAGCTCTCGCATTTATATGTAAGTGTTGATAGTACATTTGATTTGAATAGTCTAAATTTCATTTTTGTGCTGATGAGTTTTGATTTCCACAACTTTTCAAGGCTTCTGAAAGACATTGCTGCTTTAGCTATTCTGATTCTAATTTCTTTGCTTGTATCCCCTTCTCGATCAATGTGACTTCCAAGATAGATAAAGTGATCAATCTCTTCCACTGGTTTGTTTTCCATGTATATTCTGTCATCTGTTGGAATTAAGCTTTTCATGACTTTAGTCTTTTCATGATTGATCTCAAGCCCAATTTTGTTGGCTATTGATGATAGTTCATTTGTGTTTTCCTGCATCGTTTTTATCTGACTGCTGATGAGAACTATGTCATCAGCAAAGTCGAAGATCTCCAAATGGTTTCCATGTATCCATTTGATGTCTTAACTTTATTATTTACTAGTGCAGCATTTCTTCATTATGAAGTCCATAACAACTCCAAATAACAAGGGCGATAAAATACATCCTTGTTTAACCCCAGTTTCTATTGGGAAACATTCAGGTTCCCTCAGTAGGACTGGGGAACTAATTATTGGCCGACACAAATTACATCACACTCACAGACTCAGACGCAAAATTGCCAGCATTCTTCTCTTAAGATCTTTACTTTTAGTCTTATCATGTCTTATGTCAGCAGATTACAAGAATAAAAGTAAAAAAGTAAAGTACCCCCGTCACACCAAGTGGCGTATAGGGAATATGGTGTTAGAGACCATAATTTTTACAGACCTTCAGCACATGATTTTTGGGGTAATGAAGTCACAGTCAGTATTAGCCCGTGCCGTTTACTTTCCCAGAAAAAAAAAAAAAATATGGTAGGTACGGGTTGTCGGGTATCCATGATAATTTAAGGCTAAGTCTAAGTGAAGCTGTAATTTAATGTAATCCGGCGGTTGGGATCGAACCCTACCTCTTGCCCTTTGTAGTCTAGTCCCAAGAATACACACCATCAATGAGATGAGCTGAGAGAAAACGAGAGAAGCGACAAGCAACAAGTCGGCTGGCCCCCCTTGTTGACGTCCTCCATGATCACTTCTATGTTGTTACCTCCGGAGACCGGAGAGTTGCGTGTTCCTTTGGTTATTTTGTGGGACAGGAGATTTGGGTGCTTATGTTTTTGATAGTTTATGGGAAAGGGTGTTGGGTGTTTACGTTTTCATAATGAAGGAGAGTGTTGGCTGTTTATGGTTTGATAGTTTAGGAGAAAGAGTGTTGGGTGTTTATGTTTGATAGTTTAGGAGAAATAGTGTTGGCTGTTTATGGTTTGATAGTTTAGGAGAAAGAGTGTTTATGTTTGATAAATGATAGCTTAGGAGAAAGAGTGTTGGGTGTTTATGGTTTGATAGTTTAGGAGAAAGAGTGTTGGTGTTTATGGTTTGATAGTTTAGGAAAAAGAGTGTTGGGTGTTTATGGTTTGATAGTTTATGAGAAAGAGTGTTGGGTGTTTATGGTTTGATAGTTTAGGAGAAAGAGTGTTGGGTGTTTACGTTTTTGACAGTTTATGTGACAGAGTGTTAGGTGCATATGGTTTGATAATTTATGGGGAAAGTGTTTAGATGTCTATGTTTTGATAATTTATGAGATAGAGTGTTGGATGTTTATATTCCTTTTGTTGGTTTATGGGACAGGGAATTTGTGTTATACTCTCCTTGTGTTGATTTCTGAGACAGGAGAGTCGGGTGTTTCTGTACGTTGTGTTGATTTCTGAGACAGGAGAGTCGGGTGTTTCTGTACGTTGTGTTGATTTCTGAGACAGGAGAGTCGGGTGTTTCTGTACTTTGTGTTGATTTCTGAGACAGGAGAGTCGTGTGTTTCTGTACTTTGTGTTGATTTCTGAGACAGGAGAGTCGTGTGTTTCTGTACTTTGTGTTGATTTCTGAGACAGGAGAGTCGTGTGTTTCTGTACTTTGTGTTGATTTCTAAGACAGGAGAGTCGTGTGTTTCTGTACTTTGTGTTGATTTATGGGATAATGGAACTTGGTGTGCGTTGTCAAACGTGTTGGATTTAATGTCTCTTGTTAATTTATGGAACCTGATATTTGAGTGTCAATGTTTCTTTTATTGTTTATTCGACAAACAAGTAAAGTGTTTATTGTCTTTTATTGATCAGTGGGCACAGATTGAGTTTGTATGTATTTTGATTGTTGTTGATACTTTATCCTTAGGAATATTTAATGTCAGATTTGCTGATTTATCGATTAGAAAGCTTGACAGTTATGGTCTATTCATTGATTGACATATCGTGGTGAATAGAGAAAGTTTCACAACAAACTATATAACGAGATCTCACTGTGCGATATGGTATAGAAAAGGTAATGAGATATTGACACATAACATACATATATCGGTGACATACAGATAACATACAGATAACATACAGAGACACAGCGAAGTCGATGGAGTTGGATAGGACACACACTGCGGAAGCCAACTGAGAGTATTACGCAACATGCCCTTTTTGGAATCCCTAGTGGGAAAAGACAAAGAGGAAGACCAAGAAATTATGTGAGAAGACAGACAGAAGCAGAGATGAAGGTGATGGGGAAGACATGGAATGATCTTAAAAGAATGACAAAAAAACAGAATGACTTAGAAAATGTTTGTTGAAGACCTATGCTCCACTGGGAGCTGAAAGGTAGAAGAAAAAGAAGAACATACAGATGTCTATATATATGTTTCTCAACCTGGCGCCACGAGATATTCCAGGGGTTGGGGGGGGGGGGGGGGGAGAAGGCACTTGTAGAAATTGCGTAATTAGGGGGCCACGGCACGAGACTAAGGGGCCATGCATGAGGATGCAGATTGTCGTAGAGTCATCATCAAGTACCATGCCTGTTGGCGTAGGTGATCATGTCTCTCCACAACTTTCGATCTCGACAGTTATTTATAATTTCTGTTGTTGACCTTTTTCTCAGTTGTCACAATATATTCCAGCTGTTCCCTTCTCATTACATGGCCAACAAATGGTGATTGTTTCTTCCTAATATTGGAAATTAGTTCTCTCTTTACTCTGGCCTCTTTCAGAACGTTTTCATTACTCTTCTTAGCTGCCCAAGTTATTCTCAACATTCTTCTGTAAAACCAAATGTCTACAGCCTCCTGTTATTTCCTAGTCTGTCGTCCTATTGCCCATGATTCACATACATATGTTAAGACTGGCTGTACATAACATTTAAGAACTCTTTTTCTTGTTTCTATTATAAAAAATTTATTGCACAATATCTTCCTCATTTCTTTGGAAAGCTGCTTTTGCCTGAGCCATTATCCATCTCACCTCTTTTGTACATCTTCCGTCTGAGGTTAACAAAGTTCCCAGATATTTAAATTCATTGACTTGTTTTAATATTGTTCTACTTCTTTTTATTGTGTATTGCGGTGATGTCTTTTCCTTTGTTGTTACCATTACTTCTGTCTTTTTGCTATTAAAGCTGAGTAAGTTTGTTGTAGAATCCAACGCTCAAACATCGTGCCTTTTTGCAACTCATTGATTTGTTTACGAACATCTTCTTCTTTCTTTCCTCGCCTGCCTTTCAGCGTCGAGGTACGAGCATCTTCTTTCTATCCTCACCGGCCTTTCAGCGTCGAGGGTACGAACATCTTCTGCTTTCTTTCCTCACCTGCCTTTCAGCGTCGAGGGTACGAACATCTTCTTTCTTTCCTCACCTGCCTTTCAGCGTCGAGGGTACGAACATCTTCTTTCTTTCCTCACCTGCCTTTCAGCGTCGAGGGTACGAACATCTTCTGCTTTCTTTCCTCACCTGCCTTTCAGCGTCGAGGGTACGAACATCTTCTTTCTTTCCTCACCTGCCTTTCAGCGTCGAGGGTACGAACATCTTCTTCTTTCTTTCCTCACCTGCCTTTCAGGGTCGAGGTACGAACATCTTCTTCTTTCTTTCCTCACCTGCCTTTCAGCGTCGAGGGTACGAACATCTTCTTTCTTTCCTTACCTGCCTTTCAGCGTCGAGGGTACGAACATCGTCTTCTTTCTTTCCTTACCTGCCTTTCAGGGTCGAGGTACGAACATCTTCTGCTTTCTTTCCTCACCTGCCTTTCAGGGTCGAGGTACGAACATCTTCTTCTTTCTTTCCTCACCTGCCTTTCAGCGTCGAGGGTACGAACATCGTCTCTCTTTCTTTCCTTACCTGCCTTTCAGGGTCGAGGTACGAACATCTTCTGCTTTCTTTCCTCACCTGCCTTTCAGGGTCGAGGTACGAACATCTTCTTCTTTCTTTCCTCACCTGCCTTTCAGCGTCGAGGTACGAACATCTTCTTCTTTCTTTCCTTACCTGCCTTTCAGGGTCGAGGTACGAACATCTTCTGCTTTCTTTCCTCACCTGCCTTTCAGCGTCGAGGTACGAACATCTTCTTCTTTCTTTCCTCACCTGCCTTTTAGCGTCGAGGGTACGAACATCTTCTGCTTTCTTTCCTCACCTGCCTTTCAGCGTCGAGGGTACGAACATCTTCTTTCTTTCCTCACCTGCCTTTCAGCGTCGAGGGTACGAACATCTTCTTTCTTTCCTCACCTGCCTTTCAGCGTCGAGGGTACGAACATCTTCTTTCTTTCCTCACCTGCCTTTCAGCGTCGAGGTACGAACATCTTCTTCTTTCTTTCCTCACCTGCCTTTCAGCGTCGAGGGTAAGAACATCTTCAGCTTTCTTTCCTCACCTGCCTTTCAGCGTCGAGGGTACGAACATCTTCTTTCTTTCCTCACCTGCCTTTCAGCGTCGAGGGTACGAACATCGAAAGCGTTTAAACTAGGTTAAAAGTTTATCATCGTCATCATCATCATGTATCATACCCGTTGACGTTGGCGATCATCTCCTTCCACAATCTTCTACCCACAGTAAAAAAAAAAAAGGAAAGAGCCCCCCGTCACGCCAAGTGGCGTATAGGGAAATACGATGTTAGTGACCATATATTTTACAGACCTTTAGCACATGATTTTTTGGGGTAATGTGGTCGGTATTACGCCCGTGCCGCTTTACTTTCCCAGAAAAAAAATCCGGTACCCATTAAAGGCTGGGTGAACCGGAAGCCGTTGGTTGGGATCGAACCCTACCTCTTGTCCTTTGTAGTTCAGTTCACTAACCACTGAGCTATCGCGGCTCCCTTTCATCCACAGTGCATCGTATCAATTCTGTTGTTGATTGTTTTCCATGCCATGACACCAAGCTATCTAGGATTTTCTCTCTTTGTCGCCCATGATCTCTCCCTTTATTTTGCCAGTTGTAACCAAGTATTCCAACTTTCCTCTTCTCACGATGTGCCTGAAAAAAAATATTGATTGTTTCTCTCTGATGTTTCTTAGGAGCTCCCTTTTTGTGTTGGCCTCTTTGATAATGTCCTCGTTGATCTTTTTAACTGTTCAAGGAACTTTCAACATGCTTCTGACAAATCCCATGTCTGTGGTCTCTAATCGTCTTTTCATTTGTTTGTCTACTGCCCATGATTCGCGTCCATAGGTCAGAATTGGCGCTATATAGCACCGATGAACTCTCTTTCTAATTTCTATTGAGACAGATCTGTTGCAAGTTTATCATGGTATTATAAGTAAAGAACTCCGTCATGCCATGTGCTGTACAGTTAGTGACCTTAATTTTTACAGGCACATGATTTTTGGGGTAAAATTGGCCGGTATCTCTAGCCGGATCTCCCACAGAAAGTTGCATTCACACAGCCCGTCTGAAAGATTCTCTATTCCATATCTCTATGCTCCACAGGGAACTGAAAGTGTTTGTTGAAGATATATGCTCCACAGGAAGCTGAAAGTGTTTGTTGAAGACCTATGCTCCACAGGGAGCTGAAAGTGTTTGTTGAAGACCTATACTGTACAGAGATATGAAAGTTATTGTTGAAGACCTATACTGCACAGAGAGTTGAAAGTGTTTGTTTAAGACCTATGCTCCACAGGGAGCTGAAAGTGTTTTTGAAGACCTATACTGCACAGAGAGATGAAAGTGTTTGTTGAAGACCTATACTGCACAGAGAGATAGAAGTGTTTGTTGAAGACCTATACTGCACAGGGAGATGAAAGTGTTTGTTGAAGACCTATACTGCACAGAGAGATGAAAGTGTTTGTTGAAGACCTATACTGCACAGAGAGATGAAAGTGTTTGTTGAAGACCTATACTGCACAGAGAGCTGAAAGTGGTTTTTTGAAGACCTATACTGCACAGAGAGATGAAAGTGTTTGTTGAAGAACTATACTGCACAGAGAGATGAAAGTGTTTGTTGAAGACCTATACTGTACAGAGATATGAAAGTTATTGTTGAAGACCTATGCTGCACAGAGAGGTGAAAGTGTTTGTTTAAGACCTATGCTCCACAGGGAGCTGAAAGTGTTTGTTGACGACCTATGCTACACATGGAGCTGAAAGTGTTTGTTGACGACCTATACTGCCCAGAGAGATGAACGTGTTTGTTAAGACCTATACTGCACAGGGAGCTGAAAGTGTTTGTTGATGACCTATGCTCCACAGGGAGCTGAAAGTGTTTGTTGAAGACCTATACTGCACAGAGAGATGAAAGTGTTTGTTGAAGACCTATACTGCACAGAGAGTTGAAAGTGTGTTTGAAGACCTACTGCACAGAGAGATAGAAGTGTTTGTTGAAGACCTATACTGCACAGAGAGATGAAAGTGTTTGTTGAAGACCTATACTGCACAGAGAGATGAAAGTGTTTGTTGAAGACCTATACTGTACAGAGATATGAAAGTTATTGTTGAAGACCTATACTGCACAGAGAGATGAAAGTGTTTGTTGAAGACCTATGCTACACATGGAGCTGAAAGTGTTTGTTGAAGACCTATACTGCACAGGGAGATGAAAGTGTTTGTTGAAGACTTATACTGCACAGAGAGATGAAAGTGTTTGTTGAAGACCTATACTGCACAGAGAGATGAAAGTGTTTGTTGAAGACCTATACTGCACAGAGAGTTGAAAGTGTTTGTTTAAGACCTATGCTCCACAGGGAGCTGAAAGTGTTTGTTGAAGACCTATGCTCTACTGGGAGCTGAAAGTGTTTGTTGAAGACCTATACTGCACAGAGAGATGAAAGTGTTTGTTGAAGACCTATACTGCACAGAGAGATAGAAGTGTTTGTTGAAGACCTATACTGCACAGGGAGATGAAAGTGTTTGTTGAAGACCTATACTGCACAGAGAGATGAAAGTGTTTGTTGAAGACCTATACTGCACAGAGAGATGAAAGTGTTTGTTGAAGACCTATACTGCACAGAGAGCTGAAAGTGGTTTTTGAAGACCTATACTGCACAGAGAGATGAAAGTGTTTGTTGAAGAACTATACTGCACAGAGAGATGAAAGTGTTTGTTGAAGACCTATACTGTACAGAGATATGAAAGTTATTGTTGAAGACCTATGCTGCACAGAGAGGTGAAAGTGTTTGTTTAAGACCTATGCTCCACAGGGAGCTGAAAGTGTTTGTTGACGACCTATGCTACACATGGAGCTGAAAGTGTTTGTTGACGACCTATACTGCACAGAGAGTTGAAAGTGTTTGTTTAAGACCTATGCTCCACAGGGAGCTGAAAGTGTTTGTTGAAGACCTATGCTCTACTGGGAGCTGAAAGTGTTTGTTGAAGACCTATACTGCACAGAGAGATGAAAGTGTTTGTTGAAGACCTATACTGCACAGAGAGATGAACGTGTTTGTTGAAGACCTATTCTGCACAGAGAGATGAAAGTGTTTGTTGAAGACCTATACTGCACAGAGAGATGAAAGTGTTTGTTGAAGACCTATACTGCACAGAGAGATTAAAGTTTTTGTTGATGACCTATGCACCACAGGGAGCTGAAAGTGTTTGTTGATGACCTATGCTCCACAGGGAGCTGAAAGGGGGGAAGATAAAGAATGTCCCTCTTTGTTCCCCAGCCGTTTTATTGGATGCACCGAACAGTTATTGACGTAAAAACGGACGCGTGTTAGTTGTGGCCTGTGCTCTTTGTGTTCTACTATCTCAATTGTATTTCATATAATTGTATATTTATAGATTTTAAGCAAATGTGTCGATATTGCACGGCCATATGTTGCTATGGGATAAACTCAAGTTGTGAAAATACGTTTTATTGTAGTTGTTGTATTTGAAACTCCTGAAAGAGGTCAAAGCAAAAAGAGAGCTAATTTCCAATATTAGGAAAAAACAATCATCATTTTGGGCCATGTAATGAGAAGAGAACAACTGGAATATATTGTAACAACTGGGAAAATTGAGGGATGAAGAGATAGAGGGAAGCAGAGAGAAAAGATACCAGACAGTTTACGAGAATTAAGGGTGTCGCGATAGCTCAGTGGTTAGTGAACTGGACTACAAAGGACAAGAGGTAGGGTTCGATCCCAAGCGACGGCTTCCGGGTTCACCCAGCCTTAAATGGGTACCGGATTTTTTTTCTGGGAAAGTAAAGCGGCACGGGCGTAATACCGACCGCATTACCCCAAAAATCATGTGCCGAAGGTCTGTATGGTCACTAACACCATATACTTCACTTGGCGTGGCGCGGGGGGGGGGGGGGGGGGGGGGGGCTCTTTACTGTTTTTATTTAAAAAAAAATTTGTGAGAGAATGGCTTGGCAGAAGGTCAACAACAGAATTGATCAATAACTATCGAGATCAAAAGTTGTGGCCGTACATGATCACCTACGCCTGCAGGCTTGATACTTGATGATGATGAGTTGTATTTACTCGAAGGCCCCGGTATCACATCAAACGAACTAAAATCCATAATTGCTCAACCGCCCGTGCCAGTGATATCATCCGAATGCTCTCATTGAAGGATCCAGACAAAGAAAGACAGCTGCAGTGCTCATCATGGCAGCTACAGCAGGCGCCAAAAAGACAAGGTGTAATCGCTTCGAAAGCCCCAACCGAGCCGTCCTTTGTCATACGATATCACCATTCATCGTAAGCAATCGGTATATCTAAACACGATCCGGATGAAATACACAGCTCACGGTGTGCACAGAGCTCTAAACTCAGTAGCTCAGGGCAGCAAGCCGGACTTGCAACATGAGGAAACTGCAACAGTGAACACTTTTCAAACAGAGCCTCAACGGTTCCTGTCGCCTATCCGCCATATTGACTGGAAGTCGTTTGTTAACACTGAGCCATGTAATTATAAATTATTTTTTTCATTTCGTGTCTATTGATGACAAGATATCACAGATACTGATAATCGATTTGTTTGTCAATGATATCTGTGCTGTGTTGGTTTTCTCGGTTGCTTTAATATATAATTACCGGCGGATTACTCAATATTACATAGTGTTAGGTGTCTATTCTCTCAGACTGTGGGCATGCGAATGGATCGATTGACTTATCCCGTGTATAAGGTCATGAATACGCACTGCGTGGACACATCTGCTAGATACCTCTAGGGTGAGTACACGCCTTCCATTTCTCTGGACAAATTATGGTTTTGTTTAGCGTTTACTTTTTCAATGTTTCAAGTGTTAGGACAAATTATGGTTTTGTTTAGCGTTTACTTTTTCAATGTTTCAAGTGTTAGGACAAATTATGGTTTTGTTTAGCGTTTACTTTTTCAATGTTTCAAGTGTTAGGACAAATTATGGTTTTGTTTAGCGTTTACTTTTTTCAATGTTTCAAGTGTTAGGACAAATTATGGTTTGTTTAGCGTTTACTTTTTTCAATGTTTCAAGTGTTAGGACAAATTATGGTTTTTTTTTAGCGTTCCTCACTACAACATTATTCAACATGGGGCCTACAGTTACCTTTCTTTGTTTGGAAGATGGGTTATAATTCGGATGATTCCACTGGCACGGGCGGTTGAGCAATTATGGATTTTAATTCGCTTGCAGTGATACCGAGGCCTTCCATAACCAATAACCAATAACCAATAACATTCATTAGAATTAAACCAGAATTGTTGTTGTTCAAAGTGATGTTTTGATTCGAAGGCGCCAGACATCACCAGAGCTGGAAGTTGTCAGCGAATCATAGCTGATGGTTTTCGCTAGGATCGGCGAACCAGAACCACCCAGACCCTACTCCACCTCTCTGCGGTACCTCTAGAAACAGACTAACTAGTCTAGTCTGGCCAAGTGAGTAGGAATCACGCAGGAAGGCAACCCGGTATCCAAAAATGTCATGCTGAAGTCGGATGTGATGGGCCGAAAGACGCTAATATTACAGTTCTACGGCAAAACCACAACACACGCCCACTGAACGTCATTTAAAGTGTGGATGACAAAGTGGTGTCTATCTCTAGTCGTTGTGTGAACGCAGGCAAAGTGGTGTCTGTCTTTAGTCGTTGTGTGAACGCAGGCAAAGTGGTGTCTATCTCTAGTCGTTGTGTGAACGCAGGCAAAGTGGTGTCTGTCTCTAGTCGTTGTGTGAACGCAGGCAAAGTGGTGTCTGTCTCTAGTCGTTGTGTGAACGCAGGCAAAGTGGTGTCTATCTCTAGTCGTTGTGTGAACGCAGGCAAAGTGGTGTCTGTCTCTAGTCGTTGTGTGAACGCAGGCAAAGTGGTGTCTGTCTCTAGTCGTTGTGTGAACGCAGGCAAAGTGGTGTCTGTCTCTAGTCGTTGTGTGAACGCAGGCAAAGTGGTGTCTGTCTCTAGTCGTTGTGTGAACGCAGACAAAGTGGTGTCTGTCTCTAGTCGTTGTGTGAACGCAGACAAAGTGGTGTCTGTCTCTAGTCGTTGTGTGAACGCAGGCAAAGTGGTGTCTGTCTCTAGTCGTTGTGTGAACGCAGACAAAGTGGTGTCTATCTCTAGTCGTTGTGTGAACGCAGGCAAAGTGGTGTCTATCTCTAGTCGTTGTGTGAACGCAGGCAAAGTGGTGTCTATCTCTAGTCGTTGTGTGAACGCAGGCAAAGTGGTAATTTATTATTAATCTAAAAACTATTGCGATATTTTAAAAATGACGATGTACATACGAAATTATTCGTGAAATTGATAAACGTTCGAGACTTGAATCGGCGTCTTAGCACGAGAGTTTTCACCGTGTTCGGAGACTTCTGTATAGTGTCGCTCTAAGCATCGACACTCGTGATGCGAGGCGGCATTCCTCACCTTGCCAAGAGTACTACCACGGTAACCATTTCTGATAAATGCTGGGTCGACAGCGGGGTTTTTTTGGTGTTTTTTTGGGTGGTTTTTTGGGTGGTTTTTTGGTGTTTTTTGTGTGGTTTTTTTGGGTGGTTTTTTGTGGTTTTTTGGTGGTTTTTTGGTGGTTTTTTTGTTTTTTGGTGGTTTTTTGGGTGTTTTTTGTGTTTTTTTTGTGTGGTTTTTTTGTGTGGTTTTTTGTGGGTTTTTTGGTGGTTTTTTTGGTGGTTTTTTCCAACCACGAGTACAACTCGAGCCGCGATAGCTCAGTGGTTAGTGAACTGGACTACAAAGGACAAGGAACCCTAGAGAGAAGGGTTCGATCCCAACCGACGGCTTCCGGGTTCACCCAGTCTTAAATGGGTACCGGATTTTTTTCTGGGAAAGTAAACCAGCACGGGCGTAATACCGACCACATTACCCCAAAAATCATGTGCTGAAGGTCTGTAAAATATAGGGTCACTAACACCATATTCCCCTATACGCCACTTGGCGTGACAGGGGTACTTGACTTTACGAGTACAACTCACGCTGCTTCCAGCGGGAATCCAACCCGGGTTGTCCGAACGTCGGTGGTCCAGTCGGGTGTAGGCCACTGAAGCCCCCTGAGATTGTGCGATAATATTAATATTCTACCGTTGTTGATTTGTTTGTTTTTGATATTTCACTTTCTGAATGTTTATGTAAACAAGGGGAGACGAGCGAGAGGCAAACCTAAAGAAAGATGGACAGACAACATTAAATAAACGCTACAACAGCATCAATTGACAACCAGTCTTATTCTTCCTCTTTCCATTTTCATTTGCCTTTCAGCGTCGAGGGGAGATATCATTTGTGGTCTTTTGCTCTTCTATTGGCCTCTCCTGCTGTTATGTTTCCTAGTGTTTCTAATATTCCATCAATCCATCTTTTGCTCTTCTGTTGGCCTCTCCTGCTGTTATGTTTCCAAGTGTTTCTAATATCCCATCAATCCATCTTTTGCTCTTCTGTTGGCCTCTGCTGCTGTTATGTTTCCTAGTGTTTCTAATATCCCATCAATCCATCTTTAGTTCTTCTGTTGGCCTCTCCTGCTGTTATGTTTCCTAATGTTTCTAATATTCCATCGATCCATCTTTTGCTCTTCTGTTGGCCTCTGCTGCTGTTATGTTTTCTAGTGTTTCTAATATTCCATCGATCCATCTTTTGCTCTTCTGTTGGCCTCTCCTGCTGTTATGTTTTCTAGTGTTTCTAATATTCCATCAATCCATCTTTTGTTCTTCTGTTGGCCTCTCCTGCTGTTATGTTTTCTAGTGTTTCTAATATCCCATCAATCCATCTTTTGCTCTTCTGTTGGCCTCTGCTGCTGTTATGTTTTCTAGTGTTTCTAATATTCCATCAATCCATCTTTTGTTCTTCTGTTGGCCTCTCCTGCTGTTATGTTTTCTAGTGTTTCTAATATCCCATCAATCCATCTTTTGCTCTTCTGTTGGCCTCTGCTGCTGTTATGTTTTCTAGTGTTTCTAATATCCCATCAATCCATCTTTTGCTCTTCTGTTGGCCTCTGCTGCTGTTATGTTTTCTAGTGTTTCTAATATCCCATCAATCCATCTTTTGCTCTTCTGTTGGCCTCTGCTGCTGTTATGTTTTCTAGTGTTTCTAATATTCCATCAATCCATCTTTTGCTCTTCTGTTGGCCTCTGCTGCTGTTATGTTTTCTAGTGTTTCTAATATCCCATCAATCCATCTTTTGCTCTTCTGTTGGCCTCTGCTGCTGTTATGTTTTCTAGTGTTTCTAATATCCCATCAATCCATCTTTTGCTCTTCTGTTGGCCTCTGCTGCTGTTATGTTTTCTAATGTTTCTAATATCCCATCAATCCATCTTTTGCTCTTCTGTTGGCCTCTGCTGCTGTTATGTTTCCTCTAGTGTTTCTAATATCCCATCAATACATCTTTTGCTCTTCTGTTGGCCTCTGCTGCTGTTATGTTTCCTAGTGTTTCTAATATTCCATCAATCCATCTTTTGCTCTTCTGTTGGCCTCTCCTGCTGTTATGTTTCCTAGTGTTTCTAATATTCCATTGATCCATCTTTTGTTCTTCTATTGGCCTCTCCTGCTGTTATGTTTCCTAGTGTTTCTAATATCCCATCAATCCATCTTTTGCTCTTCTGTTGGCCTCTGCTGCTGTTATGTTTCCTAGTGTTTCTAATATTCCATCAATCCATCTTTTGCTCTTCTGTTGGCCTCTCCTGCTGTTATGTTTCCTAGTGTTTCTAATATTCCATCAATCCATCTTTTGTTCTTCTGTTTGTCTCTCCTGCTGTTATGTTTCCTAGTGTTTCTAATATTCCATCGATCCATCTTTTGTTCTTCTATTGGCCTCTCCTGCTGTTATGTTTCCTAGTGTTTCTAATATTCCATCAATCCATCTTTTGCTCTTCTGTTGGCCTCTCCTGCTGTTATGTTTCCTAGTGTTTCTAATATTCCATCAATCCATCTTTTGCTCTTCTGTTGGCCTCTCCTGCTGTTATGTTTCCTAGTGTTTCTAATATTCCATCGATCCATCTTTTGTTCTTCTGTTGACCTCTCCTGCTGTTATGTTTCCTAGAGTTTCTAATATTCCATCAATCCATCTTTTGCTCTTCTGTTGGCCTCTCCTGCTGTTATGTTTCCTAGTGTTTCTAATATTCCATCAATCCATCTTTTGCTCTTCTGTTGGCCTCTCCTGCTGTTATGTTTCCTAGTGTTTCTAATATTCCATCAATCCATCTTTTGTTCTTCTGTTTGTCTCTCCTGCTGTTATGTTTCCTAGTGTTTCTAATATTCCATCGATCCATCTTTTGTTCTTCTATTGGCCTCTCCTGCTGTTATGTTTCCTAGTGTTTCTAATATTCCATCAATCCATCTTTTGCTCTTCTGTTGGCCTCTCCTGCTGTTATGTTTCCTAGTGTTTCTAATATTCCATCAATCCATCTTTTGTTCTTCTGTTGGCCTCTCCTGCTGTTATGTTTCCTAGTGTTTCTAATATTCCATCGATCCATCTTTTGTTCTTCTGTTGACCTCTCCTGCTGTTATGTTTCCTAGTGTTTCTAATATTCCATCGATCCATCTTTTGCTCTTCTGTTGGCCTCTCCTGCTGTTATGTTTCCTAGTGTTTCTAATATTCCATCAATCCATCTTTTGCTCTTCTGTTGGCCTCTCCTGCTGTTATGTTTCCTAGTGTTTCTAATATTCCATCAATCCATCTTTTGTTCTTCTGTTTGTCTCTCCTGCTGTTATGTTTCCTAGTGTTTCTAATATTCCATCGATCCATCTTTTGTTCTTCTATTGGCCTCTCCTGCTGTTATGTTTCCTAGTGTTTCTAATATTCCATCAATCCATCTTTTGCTCTTCTGTTGGCCTCTCCTGCTGTTATGTTTCCTAGTGTTTCTAATATTCCATCAATCCATCTTTTGTTCTTCTGTTGGCCTCTCCTGCTGTTATGTTTTCTAATGTTTCTAATATTCCATCAATCCATCTTTTGTTCTTCTGTTTGTCTCTCCTGCTGTTATGTTTCCTAGTGTTTCTAATATTCCATCGATCCATCTTTTGTTCTTCTATTGGCCTCTCTTGCTGTTATGTTTCCTAGTGTTTCTAATATTCCATCAATCCATCTTTTGTTCTTCTGTTTGTCTCTCCTGCTGTTATGTTTCCTAGTGTTTCTAATATTCCATCGATCCATCTTTTGTTCTTCTATTGGCCTCTCCTGCTGTTATGTTTCCTAGTGTTTCTAATATTCCATCAATCCATCTTTTGCTCTTCTGTTGGCCTCTCCTGCTGTTATGTTTCCTAGTGTTTCTAATATCCCATCAATCCATCTTTTGCTCTCTGTTGGCCTCTCCTGCTGTTATGTTTCCTAGTGTTTCTAATATCCCATCAATCCATCTTTTGCTCTTCTGTTGGCCTCTCCTGCTGTTATGTTTCCTAGTGTTTCTAATATTCCATCAATCCATCTTTTGTTCTTCTGTTTGTCTCTCCTGCTGTTATGTTTCCTAGTGTTTCTAATATTCCATCGATCCATCTTTTGTTCTTCTATTGGCCTCTCCTGCTGTTATGTTTCCTAGTGTTTCTAATATTCCATCAATCCATCTTTTGCTCTTCTGTTGGCCTCTCCTGCTGTTATGTTTCCTAGTGTTTCTAATATCCCATCAATCCATCTTTTGCTCTTCTGTTGGCCTCTCCCGCTGTTATGTTTTCTAATGTTTCTAATATTCCATCGATCCATCTTTAGTTCTTCTGTTGGCCTCTCCTGCTGTTATGTTTTCTAGTGTTTCTAATATTCCATCAATCCATCTTTTGCTCTTCTGTTGGCCTCTCCTTCTGTTATGTTTTCTAATGTTTCTAATATTCCATCAATCCATCTTTTGCTCTTCTGTTGGCCTCTCCTGCTGTTATGTTTTCTAATGTTTCTAATATTCCATCAATCCATCTTTTGCTCTTCTGTTGGCCTCTCCTGCTGTTATGTTTTCTAGTGTTTCTAATATTCCATCGATCCATCTTTAGTTCTTCTGTTGGCCTCTCCTGCTGTTATGTTTTCTAGTGTTTCTAATATCCCATCAATCCATCTTTAGTTCTTCTGTTGGCCTCTGCTGCTGTTATGTTTTCTAGTGTTTCTAATATCCCATCAATCCATCTTTAGTTCTTCTGTTGGCCTCTGCTGCTGTTATGTTTTCTAGTGTTTCTAATATTCCATCGATCCATCTTTAGTTCTTCTGTTGGCCTCTGCTGCTGTTATGTTTTCTAGTGTTTCTAATATTCCATCGATCCATCTTTAGTTCTTCTGTTGGCCTCTGCTGCTGTTATGTTTTCTAGTGTTTCTAATATCCCATCAATCCATCTTTAGTTCTTCTGTTGGCCTCTGCTGCTGTTATGTTTTCTAGTGTTTCTAATATTCCATCGATCCATCTTTCTAGTTCAGAACCTTGGGTCTGGTGTTTCTCGTAATGTTTATTGAGGGCTCGTTGTGTTTTGATTACTCTACATTGTCACGTGGCCAAACCATTTTATATGTTGTTTCCTTATAAATTCTATGGCGGGAGCTATTCCTAGCTTATTTTTTCTCAGTTCTCCATTTCTGATCTTTTCTCTCCGGCTATTTCTTGTCATTCGTCTAACACATTTCATCTCAGTAGAGGTTATTTTTCTTATTGTTCTTGCATCTAGGGTCCAGGTCTGGCATTGATAGCACAACGTTGGGATGAAGATTGTATTGTAGTGTCCGTTTTGTCTCTAGAGTTATTTCCCTGTTGGACAATAGTGGCTATGAGTGAAGCCAACAAAAGGGCGAGAACCAGAACTTTGTATTTCCTCGACACCCGAATGCGTACAAGAGGAAGTGAAGAAAGAAAGAAAGTAAGAAAGAAAAAAGAAACAATCTGATATATGCGGATGACACAGTCTTAATAGCAGAGACAGAGAATGAACTACAAGAAATGATAGACATAATAGTAAAAGGAAGCAACAAGAAAGGTCTCAATCTGAATAGTAAAACACAGAAGTAATGGTTATATCGAAGAAACAACCATCACCATCATGCAGCATAAAAATAAACGAGACAAATCTGAAACAAGTACAACGTTTCAAACACTTGGGCACAATAATAACATCAGATGGGAGATGCACCACAGAAATAAAAAGCAGAATAGCTCAGGCCAAAATGGCATTTCAGAAAATGATAATCATCGTGCGAAACAAGTTTATGTCAATAGAAATAAGAGAGTTCATCGGTGTTTTATAGAGCCAATACTGACCTAGGGAAGCGAATCATGGACAGTACACAAACAAATGAAAAGACAATTAGATGCCACAGAGATGGGATTTCTCAGAAGAATGTTGAAAGTTCCCTGGACAGATAAAAAGACCAATGAGGAAGTTCTCAAAGAGGCCAACACAAAAAGGCAGCTCTTAAAAAACATCAGAAAGAAGCAATCAACATTTTTCTGGCACATCATGAGAAGAGGAAAGTTGGAATACTTGGTTCTTCTTTTTCTTCTACCTTTTTAGTTCCCTGTGGAGCATAGGTCTTCAACAAACACTTTCCAAGTCGCTCTGTTTTTTGCCATTCTTTTAAGATCACTCCATGTCTTCCCCATCATCTTCATCTCTGCTTCGATCTGTCTTCTCCAAGAATTCCTTGGTCTTCCTCTTTGTCTTTTCCCCTGGGGATTCCAAAAAAGGGCCTGTTGTGTAATACTCTCAGTTGGCTTCCGTAGTGAGTGTCCTATCCATCGCCATCGTCTTCGCTGTATCTCTTTATCCACTGGTATTTGACTGGTACATTTCCATAATTGGTAACAAATAATAATACATAAATATTATTATATGGGGAACTTCCGAGGCGATAATAGGGAATAATAGAACAAATAAGTATGTGTTAGCACTCGGAAAAATTAACAGATATTTTTACCAGTATATAACCACTGGAAACTACTATTCGTGCTGTTTCGTCCTATAAATGTTTGTCTACAACACAAGTATTCAGCCCTACTGGGAGATACTTGCATTAATAGGAAAGTACAAATATACAATTTATTTCCGGTCTGAGATCGTTACCCTATGCTATAGTCATTGAGAGCGCCTTTCGTGGAAGACACTACTACAATAGCCAATTTTTTAGTTGGCTGAGTGGCAGTGTGCCAAGCGTTCGGCCTCTCGTGGCAAGGCGCGGTGCCAGTGAGTACGGGTTCGATCCCACTTCGGACCATATATTGTTCTTCGTTTTTTTCTGTTGTTGTTTGTCTGTTAATTTTTCCGAGTGCTAACACATACTTATTTGTTCTATTATTCCACATTTCCATAATTCTATGTTAGTGACTTTGTCCTGCCATTTCCATCCCTTTATTCTGCGCAAGCATCCATTAATGAAAGTCTGTACCTTCGTGATTGTCAATTTTGTTATTCTCCATGTTTCACAGCCATATAATAGGACCGCCTTAACATTTGAGTTGAAAATATTCATTGTTGTATTTAACCTAATTTCTTTGGATTTCCATATGTTTCCCAGTGCAATGAAAGCTCCTCTTGCTTTTGATATTCTTATTTTGGTATCATTTTCTGTTCCTCCCTCTTTATCTATATTACTGCCCAGATATATATAAGATTGTACGTCTAATAGAGGTATTTCTCCTAGTTTTATTTGGTTATTGCCAACTGTATGAATTCTCATAATGTTGGTCTTATCTCTATTAATCTTTAGTCCTGGCTGTTGTGATCTCTCATCAAGTATGCTCATTTTATCCTGCATCTGTTGATGGCTGTGTGATAGGAGATCTATGTCATCAGCAAAGTCTAAATCATCAAGTTGTTTGGTCAGTGACCACTGGATCCCATTTCTGTTGTTTTGAGTTATTTTCATAATCCAATCTACGGCCAGTAGAAAGAGAAATGGAGACAGAAGGCATCCTTGCCTTACTCCTGTTCTTATTTCAAATGCTTCTGTAAGCTGTCCTTCATGCACAACACTACATTTCATTCCTCATACATTGTTTTTATCAGGTTAATAAACTTTATGGGGATTCCGTAATGACTCAGCAACTTCCAAAGCATTCTTCTGTCTAAACTATCAAATGCCTTTTCGTAATCTATGAATCCAATATAAAGTGGGGATTTTAGTTCTAAACTTTGTTCACTATTATACGTAGAGTAGTTATTTGATCAGCATATGATCTGTTCTTCCTAAAACCTGCTTGTTCATCTATCAAATGTTTCTCTATGGCCTCTTTTAGTCTCTCCAGAATGATTCTGCTTAATATTTTTCCTGGCACTGATAGTAGCATAATTCCCCTATAATTTGTGCACTCCTGTAAACTTCCTATCTTTGGTAGTTTGATCATATAACCTTCTTTCCAGTCTTTAGGTATTTCTTCCATCTCCCAAATTTTATCTAATAGATTATGTAACATCTTGGTAGAGGTGTTAATATCTGCTTTGATGGCTTCCGAAGGAATTTCATCTGGTCCTGTGGCTTTACCATCTTTTAATAGTTTGATGGCTTTCATTATTTCTTCTTTACTTGGTTTTCCACAGTTAACATGTAACTCTTCTTCTGCTGGTAGTATATCTGGAGGATTATTTGAGCCGGGTCTGTTCAAAGGTTTTTCAAAATGCTCTTTCCATCTCTCCATTTGTTCTCTTATATTACTAAGCAGATTTCCTTTCTTATCTTTAATAAAGGTATTGATCTGTTTGTATTTTCCACTTAATTTCTTTGTGCTGTTGTACAGCTCTTTCATATTCCCTTTATTTGCTGCTTCTTCTGCCTCTTTAGCTAGTTCATCTATATATTTCCTCTTATCCCTTTTAATGCATCTTCTCACTTCTTTATCCACCTCTGTGTAAGCATCCCGTGTCTTGACTTTATTACTTCTCGTTTTGCTTTTATTTATGTCTGCTTTCTTGTTCTTTCTTTCTTTAATTTTATCCAGGGTCTCTGCTGTCATCCATGCCTTATCCTGGCGTTCTCTTTTCCCCAGTGTTTCTTCGCAAGTCTCTTTCCATATATTTTTTACCTGTTTCCAATGATCTTCTATATTTATTGTATTTTCTAGTTGTTGGAGGACTTGCTATTTGTTTGATATTGTGACTGCGAATTTATCTTTAATTCCTTGTTCTTTAAGAAACCCTACATTGAAATACTTTCTACCCTCAGTCATGTTATTACTGGCCTGAAATTATCGATTGGGGGAGGGGGGGGGGCTGAGGGTAACGTAGGTTAGTGTCTGGCTGTGGTAGAGAAGTCATGTTACAGTCCGCCATTTGTCTAGTCTCTTTCTTTACAGGTCCACTCGATGATCTTGGTACACACACTCAGTGCCACACACACAAACAAAATATATATCCTCTTTGATTTACAAAAAATGAAGAAACAAAATCAATACAGACTTAAATGAAGTTACCGACTCTCACTTGCTTTCATTTGTCGATATGCCTGAGGAGTTTTCCATTGACTTGATTGTCGTTTGATTTCTATGTCGTAGATGGTGAAATGCCGGTGCGCAATACAACGTGATTTAATATACACCACAGAAATTGTGCAGTGATCTGAACAACATTCAAGTTCTACACTTCAAACGATCAACAAATGCGTCAAAAATAAACAGAACATTAATATAACTATAGAAGGCAGGCCCCAAGCATATGGATACCTTTCGTGATCGCTGCTCTTCTACCTCCTCTGCTGCTTCTCTTGAATTGAGCCATGGCTCAATTCTCAGTGTATATCCGTGCTAGTCGTAGCTCATATCTTAGTGGGAGTCTGCGATAGCCATGGCTGATATCTTAGTGTGTGTATGTGCTGGCCATGGCTGATATCTTAGTGTGTGTATGTGCTGGCCATGATTCATATCTTAGTGTGTGTCTGTGCTGGCCATGGTTCATATCTTAGTGTGTGTCTGTGCTGGCCATGGTTCATATCTTAGTGTGTGTCTGTGCTGGCCATGGTTCATATCTTAGTGTGTGACTGTGCTGGCCATGGTTCATATCTTAGTTTGTGTCTGTGCTGGCCATGGTTCATATCTTAGTGTGTGTCTGTGCTAGCCAGGATTCATATCTTAGTGTGTGACTGTGCTGGCCACGGTTCATATCTTAATGTGTTTCTGTGCTAGGCATGATTCATATCTTGGTGTGTTTCCGTGAAGCCATGGCGCATATCTTAGTGTGTTTCTCTGCTAGCCATAGCTCATATCTTAGCTTGTGTGTGTGTGTGTGTGTGTGTGCTAGCCATGGCTCATATCTTGGTGTGTGTCATGTTAGTCATATCTCATATCTTGGTGTGTATCTGTGTTAGTCATGGGTCATATCTTTGTGTGTGCATGTCTATGTTAGTAATATCTCATATCTTAGTGTGTATCTGTGTTAGTCATGTGTCATATCTTTGTGTGTGCATGTCTATGTTAGTAATATCTCATATCTTTGTGTGCATGTCTATGTTAGGCATGTGTTATATCTTTGTGTGTGCATGTCTATGTCAGTATTATCTCATATCTTTGTGTACATGTCTATGTTAGTCATGTGTCATCTTTGTGTTTGCATATCTATGTTAGTCATGTGTCATATCTTTGTGTGTGCATGTCTATGTTAGTAATATCTCATATCTTAGTGTGTATCTGTGTTAGTCATGTGTCATATCTTTGTGTGTGCATGTCTATGTTAGTAATATCTCATATCTTTGTGTGCATGTCTATGTTAGGCATGTGTTATATCTTTGTGTGTGCATGTCTATGTCAGTATTATCTCATATCTTTGTGTACATGTCTATGTTAGTCATGTGTCATATCTTTGCGTGTATGTCTGTGTTTCTCATATCTCATATCTTGATGTATGTCTGTGTTATTCATATCTCATATCTTGATGTGTGTCAGTGTTAGTCATGCCTCGTATCGCTGTGTGCATGTCTGTGTTAGTGACATCTCATATCTTTGTGTGTGCATGTCTGTGTTAGTCACCTCTAGTGACTCGGGCAGATGGTGCTCGTAAACCAGGGAGGGCCGACCATCTAAGGGCAGAATCCCCCTACAGAAAAAACAATCTGCTGCCTTGCAGGAAGATTGGAGACAATCAAAGGCTAAGGAAAGCAAACCTGAATAAAGTGCTGGCTGAAATCGGATGCACTGGGCCACTGGCGCAGAACACAGTGCAACGTTTTAACGGGTGTTCAATCAGAGTGGATCTGGCAGACTCTAATTCTGATGTTCTGTCTGTGGGGGCGATCAACACACTTAACCTGGCAGCTGACTTCATGTGAGAGTCTGGAATCCTACTCTGATTGAGTCCTGATCGCAGAGAGAGAGAGAGAGAGAGAGAGAGAGAGAGACACAGAGAGAGAGAGAGAGAGAGAGAGAGAGAGAAGGCAGGCAACTAAAACAAGTAGAGGAATTCAAATACCTAGGAAGGTTAGTGACAAACGATAATTCTCAAACAGCAGAGATAGAATCGAAATGCAACAAAGCTTGTCAAATCATTTGGCAGTTATCACCACTATTGTCCATCCAGGAAATAACTCTGGAGGCAAAACGAGCACTATACAATACAATCTTCATCCCAACGTTGTGCTACCAATGCCAGACCTGGACTCTAGATGCAAGAACAATAAGAAAAATACATCTACTGAGACTAAATCAGAAATGAAGAATTGAGAAAAAAGCTAGGAATAGCCCCCGCCATAGAATATATAAAGAAACAACAGATACAAAGGTTTGGTCACGTGACAAGGCAGAAAGATCAAAACACAACACAACGAGCATTCAACAAACGTTGTGAGAATACCAGACCCAAGGGTCGACCACGTAAAAGATGGGTCGATGGAATATTAGAAGCACTAGGAAACATAACAGCAGCCGAGGCAAACAGAAGAGCAAAAGACCGCAAATGATATCTCCCCTCGACGCTGAAAGGCAAATGAGGAAGGAAAGAAGAAGAAGAACCAAGACGTCGTCTACATCTCGTACACAAATGTATCCAGTTCTTTGTTTCACTTCATAACTATCTGGATATATTTCTTCTTTTTTCTTCCTCATTTGCATTTCAGCTGTCGAGGGGAGATATCATTTGCGGTGTTTTGCTCTTCTGTTCATCTCTGTTACAATTTTAAATATCTGGATAGCACACTAACACAAGACAATAACCAAGTGACCGAAATAGATATAAGGTGTAACTAAGCATGCCAAGTTATAGGCCAAGTATCAACACTATTGAAAATCTGCGGAAACAAAAAAGGACAATATACACATCAATTTTTCTACCAACTCTGTGCTATCAGTGCCAGAATTGGACGCTGGACTCTAGAACAATAAGAAAGATAACGAACGACCACCGAAATGAAATGTGTCAGAAGAATGACAGGAAACAGCTTAAGGGACAGAGTAAGAAACACTGACCTGAGGAAGAAACTCGAAATTGAACCAGTCATCGAATACATAAAGAAATAACATATAAATTGGTTCGGCCACATAACAAGACAAAAAGAACTAACAATGACTCAAAGAGCCATAAACAAACGCTACGAAAACGCCAGATTAAGAGGAAGACCGAGAAAGAGATGGATAAAGGGAATACTAGAGTCACTAGGAAGGATAACAATAGAAGAGCAAAGGATCGCAGATTGCATCTCCCCTCAACCCCACCGGCAATGGAGGAAGGATAGAAGAAGAAGAAGTTTACTTCTCCCGCTGTTATGTTTCCTAGTGTTTCTAATATTCCATCGATCCATCTTTTTTCGTGATCGGCCCTTGGGTCTGGTGTTCTCGCAACGTTTGCCAAAGGCATGTTATGTTGTGTTTTGATCTTTCTGACTTGCCACGTGGCTAAACCATTTTATCTGTTGTTTCTTTATATATTCTATGAAGGGGTTATTCCTAGCTTTTTTCTCA
This sequence comes from Megaustenia siamemsis, assembly GCA_032433765.1. NCBI lineage: Eukaryota > Metazoa > Mollusca > Gastropoda > Stylommatophora > Ariophantidae > Megaustenia > Megaustenia siamemsis. The sequence continues at coordinate 52,187,309 of JAVIAB010000107.1, read as the reverse complement.
GTTCTTCATTTCTGATCGTATCTCTCAGACTGTTTTCTGTCATTCGTCTAACACATTTCATCTCTGTAGAGGTTATTTTTCTTATTGTTCTTGCATCTAGGGTCCAGGTCTGGCATTGGTAGCACAACGTTGGGATGAAGATTGTATTGTATAGTGCTCGTTTTGCCTCTAGAGTTATTTCCTTGTTGGACAATAGTGGTGATAGTTGTCCAATGATTTATCAAGCTTTGTTGTATCTTGAACCTATTTATGTTGTTTGTGAATTCTCGTTGTCACTGGACTTCCTTGGTATTTAAACTCCTCTTCTCTACAAGGATAAATATAGTACTATCTTGGTTGAATATAAAAGTCACTCGTTACACATGAAGTTGGCTATGGCCTTCTAAACATTTATCAAATTATATCTTTAGTGGAAAATCTGTATATATATTTATATATATATATATATGTCTAGGCTACCGCCGATGTTGCATTACACTATCCGGTTGTATAATTAATTCTACACAATATGCACATTCCTAAACTTCCGGTCAATATGGCAGATATGTGGTAGGAACCATTGAAGCTCAGTCTGTAAAGTGTTCCTTGTTGCAGTTTCCTCATATTCCAAGTTTGGCTTGCTGCCGGAGCTAGTGAATTTAGTGTTCTATAATACCGTGAGCTGTGCTTTTCATCCGGATTGTGTTTCGATATTCCGATTACTTACGATGAATGATGATATTGTATGGCAGGGAACAGTTGGCTGTGTTCACTTTCTGTGTGGTTTCGACTTATGTCTTTTGGTGTGTGCTGAGACTGCAATGATGGGGACTACAGCTACCTTTCTTTGTTTTGGAGGTGAGTTAGTAATTCGGATGATTACGCTGGCACGGGCGGTTGAGCAATTATGGATATTAATTCGTTTGTAATGATACCGGGGCCTTCCATAACCAAAGAACCAAAAAAGAGCAAAAGATGGATTGATGGAATATTAGAAACACTAGGAAACATAACAGAAACAGAGGCCAACAGAAGAACAAAAAATTGATATACATCAGAGCTAATGGGCAAAAGAGGAAGGAAAGAAGACGAAGAAAGAATTTGGTAGGAAGTCAACAAATGTATAAACTGCTGCAGAAAGAAAGTTGTGGAGAGACATGATCGCCCACATCGACAGACACATCTCCTTGTGGTGATGACACACACAGAACACACACACACACATATACACACTCAAAATACACACACTCACACATACACACACTCACACACGCATACTCTCTCACACACACAACACATACATGCACACAATACAGACATACATACACACACCACACACACTAATTCACCACACACGCCCACACTCACCACACACATACTCACAAACACCGACCACACATACTCACACATACACCAACACACCACGCATATAGACATACACACTCACGCCACACATTTTACACTCACACCACACACTCACACTACACACACATACACACACTCACACACCAACACACGCATTTTCACACAAACACACCTCACCACCCACACGCACCAAAATCTGCCCCCCTCCCCATGTTTAGTATCTACCTGTACACGCACCAGCAAACACACACCCACCATGCTTTCATATGCAAATGTGAGAGGTCAAGTACTTGATGGGTCAGCGGATCTCAAAGTGGAGAATTAGGGACTAAAGGCAACAAACGACATCTGGGGTTGCACACTTTTGTGCAAATCGCAACACGCTAAATGGAATCATCATCATGTACCATACCGGTTGGCGTAGGCGATCATGTTCATCTACAATCTTCTATCTACCGTGCATCGTATCAGTTCTGTTGTTGACTGTTTTCCATGCCATGACACCAAGCTATCCAGTATTTTCTCCTTTATCGTCCGCGATCTCTCTTTCCTTTTATTTTGCCAGTTGTAACCAACTTTCAACATTCCAACTTTCCTCTTCTCATGATCTGCTCGTAAAATGTTGATTGTTTCTTTCTGATGTTTTTATGAGTTCCATTTTGTGTTGGTCTCTTTGAGAATGTCCTCATTTGTCTTTTTAGCTGTCCAGGGAACTTTCAACATTCTTCTGAGAAATCCCATCTCTGTGGCCTCTAATCGTCTTTTCATTTCTTTGTTTACTGTCCATGATTTGTTTCGATATTTCTCCTTCTTCTTTTCTCTTTTCACTGATACCTAAAAGGTGTCGTGGTTTATATCATTTGTCGTTCTTGAGCTGCTCGAACTGTCTGAGTTAGTGATTTTCCTTTGTTGTTACATGTCTCTGTCACTGCATCTATCCATCTTCTTCTGGGTTTTCCTCTTGGTCTTTTTCCATGCATTCTCGAGAAGAACGCCCTTGATGGTAATTGGTAAGGATTCATTCTGACCAGGTGGCCAAACCATTTAAGTTGTTGTTGTTCTATATATTCTTGGCAGGGTTTTGTTCCTACCATTTTTCTTATGGTTTCATTTGGTATTCTATCTCTTCTTGTGTTGTTTGTTACTTTTCTCAAGCATCGCATCTCACATGTATTGATCTTTCTTAGTTGTGATTTAGAAAGGGTCCATGTTTGACTTTCATAGCACAAAGTTGGTATAAAAAATGCTATTTATTACATTATATATTCGATATATATAGTCTGATATTCGGATGTTAATATACGTCTGTTAATTCATCTTCTCTCTCTCTCTCTCTCTCTCTCTCTCTCTCTCTCTCTCTTTCGATCAGCTGATGACGAACAAAGAACAAGTTAAACCTCTTTACGATCAACCGCAAAGAATGTTAAGTGGACGCAGATGTGACGTCATTAGTAGCTTCCGTCAGTCATAGTTGACTGTAGTAGCTTCCGTCAGTCATAGTTGACTGTAGTAGCTTCCGTCAGTCATAGTTGACTGTAGTAGCTTCCGTCAGTCATAGTTGACTATAGTAGCCTTCGTCAGTCATAGTTGACTATAGTAGCTTTCGTCAGTCATAGTTGTCATTAGTAGCTTCCGTCAGTCATAGTTGACTATAGTAGCCTTCGTCAGGCATAGTTGACTATAGTAGCCTTCGTCAGTCATAGTTGACTATAGTAGCCTTCGTCAGTCATAGTTGACTATAGTAGCCTTCGTCAGTCATAGTTGTCATTAGTAGCTTCCGTCAGTCATAGTTGACTATAGTAGCTTTCGTCAGCCATAGTTGACTATAGTAGCCTTCGTCAGTCATAGTTGACTATAGTAGCCTCCGTCAGCCATAGTTGACTATAGTAGCTTTCGTCAGCCATAGTTGACTATAGTAGCCTTCGTGAGCCATAGTTGACTATAGTAGCCTTCGTCAGCCATAGTTGACTATAGTAGCCTCCGTCAGCCATAGTTGACTATAGTAGCTTTCGTCAGTCATAGTTGACTATAGTAGCCTCCGTCAGCCATAGTTGACTATAGTAGCTTTCGTCAGTCATAGTTGACTATAGTAGCCTCCGTCAGCCATAGTTGACTATAGTAGCCTCCGTCAGCCATAGTTGACTATAGTAGCCTCCGTCAGCCATAGTTGACTATAGTAGCTTTCGTCAGTCATAATTGACTATAGTAGCCTTCGTCAGTCATAGTTCACTGTAGTAGCCTCCGTCAGTCATAGTTGACTGTAGTAGCTTCCGTCAGTCATAGTTGACTGTAGTAGCCTTCGTCAGTCATAGTTGACTGTAGTAGTCTCCGTCAGTCATAGTTGACTATAGTATCCTTCGTCAGTCATAGTTGACTGTAGTAGCCTCCGTCAGCCATAGTTGACTATAGTATCCTTCGTCAGTCATAGTTGACTATAGTAGCTTCCGTCAGCCATAGTTGACTATAGTAGCCTCCGTCAGCCATAGTTGACTATAGTAGCTTTCGTCAGTCATAGTTGACTATAGTAGCTTTCGTCAGCCATAGTTGACTATAGTAGCTTCCGTCAGTCATAGTTGACTGTAGTAGCCTTCGTCAGTCATAGTTGCTTATAGTAGCTTCCGTCAGTCATAGTTGACTGTAGTAGCCTTCGTCAGTCATAGTTGACTGTAGTAGTCTCCGTCAGTCATAGTTGACTATAGTATCCTTCGTCAGTCATAGTTGACTGTAGTATCCTTCGTCAGTCATAGTTGACTGTAGTAGCCTTCGCCAGTCATAGTTGAATGTAGTATCCTTCGTCAGTCATAGTTGACTGTAGTAGCCTCCGTCAGTCATAGTTGACTGTAGTAGCCTTCGTCAGTCATAGTTGACTGTAGTAGCCTCCGTCAGTCATAGTTGACTGTAGTATCCTTCGTCAGTCATAGTTGACTGTAGTAGCCTCCGTCAGTCATAGTTGACTGTAGTAGCCTTCGTCAGTCATAGTTGACTATAGTATCCTTCGTCAGTCATAGTTGACTGTAGTAGCCTCCCTCAGTCATAGTTGACTGTAGTAGCCTCCGTCAGTCATAGTTGACTATAGTAGCATCCGTCAGTCATAGTTGACTATAGTAGCATCCGTCAGTCATAGTTGACTATAGTAGCATCCGTCAGTCATAGTTGACTATAGTAGCCTCCGTCAGTCATAGTTGACTGTAGATGCCTCCGTTAGTCATAGTTGACTGTAGTAGCCTCCATCAGTCATATTTAACTATAGTAACCTCCTTCAATCATAGTTGACTGTAGTAGCCTCCGTCAGCCATATTTGACTATGGATTTTGCAGCGCCCCTAGGTATTTTTTATTCGTTTTATTTTCTCCATGGATTCCCTTTTTCTATGAATCTGTCTGCTTCTTGTTTGAGTTGGAGCTGTAAAGTGTGTTTCCAAAGATTACGGTCTGCAGCTATGTCTTCCCAGGCTGCAGGGTTTATGTTCAGAGTCTTCATGTCACGTTTACACACGTCTATAAATCGGAGTTTTGGGCGCCGCTAGTTTTTTTGCCAACTACTAGTTGTCCATAGAGAATATCTTTTGGTATGTGGTCATCTTTCGTACGGTGTAAGTGGCCAAGCCAGCGTAACCTACATGATTTAAGCAGCGTGTAGATGTTCGGGAGGCCTGTGTGAGTGTAGGCCTCCACGTTTGTCCATGTCATATCAAGACTACGACGCTGACATCACATCTAGAATGCATTTAGCCTTTTCTCTTGTTTTACATAAATTGTCCATGATTCACTGCCATATCAAAGGATACTGGAGATGCGAGCGTTCTAATCTGTTACCTTACTGTACATTAAATCTGTGATATTTGCTCCTTTCGGCCCAACGCATCCGACATAAGCATGACATTTCTGAGTACAGTGTTGCTCTCCCTCTTGATCTCTACTCACTTGGCCAGACTTGATTGATTAGTTTGTTACTAGAGGCACCACAAAGAGATGGAGTATGCAGGGCCGTCTTTACACCATTTTGGGCCCCTGGGCATAGAAATAGTGTTGGGCCCCTGGGCAAAGAAATAGTGTTGGGCCCCTGGGCAAAGAAATAGTGTTGGGCCCCGGGGCAAAGAAATAGTGATGTCCACCCCCCCCCCCGGAATGAAAAATATATGGTTGATAATATTAAAAATGATGTATTATTTACTAATTTCAACAAAATTGTTGTTAAAACATGCTGTACAGCTGCAACTATAATCAACATTAAACATGATCAACAGAGAAAATATATTTTATTTACATGTTTTATAGTATTACACATGATATTTACAAAAAGGGCCCGTTCGCATATAAACACAAAATTATTAGATTTTTATAAAATAATACTAACATTTATACAGGTTTTCCGAAACCCTACAACATATTCGCATGGGGCCCCTATGATCGTGGGCCACCGGGCAAATGCCCAACGGGCCTATGCGTTAAGGCGGCCCTGGGAGTATGATCTAGATAGTCCTGGTTCACTGATCAAACTATCAGTTATGATTCGCGTTTCAGCTTTCAGCCCTTTTGATGTGTAAGCAGATTTATTTGAACTTTTATGCCTCTTATACTTTAATTCTTTCCGTAACTTTTTTATAAATGCAACGGGAGAGATTTCAGATGTACACACTTTCATGGTTTTAAGATTCAATCTACATATTTATATTTATCTAACATATAACATATTATTTATACATAATATATACACATAATAGAAGCACTAGGAAATATAACAGCAGTAGAGGCGAACAGAAAAGCAAAAGACCGCAAATTATATCTCCCTTCGACGCTGAAAGGCAGATGAGGAAGGAAAGAAGAAGAAGAAAAAGATATACATATTATTATATTTAAATTTTTAGATAATTGAACAAGATATTAGATTTCACCAATGCCAAGATAATACAAGACATGTAAAAAGAATATAGTTTGATAACGGTTCACACTAATCAAACTGAGAGTGACGCACTGTGCGGCGAAACGTACGCGGCCTAAACCGGCGTGGAGCACAGGGCGCCGAGACGTACGAAAAGAGTTAATACTTTAACTCTCGTGCTTCCTATAGGCCGTTCTTTAACACATTGAAGTAACATCTGTTTTTGACAGTCAACAAAATTTGTGACTTGTTCCATAACACGAAACCATATTTATTCATATACTATGGCTACAGTCGTGTGGTCACGAGTTATCATCATCATTGAGTGCAGTCTCCGCATCGAAGGTTGGCTACCATGGAGCGCCATTGCACTCCGTCTCTTGCTTTGATGGTGCAGATTGCCAAAGGTTGACTTGTTCATCTTTTGATGTTACTCGTCCATGTTAGTCTTGGTTTGTTTCTGCCTCTTTTACCTTGTATTTTCCCTTCTAATATTACTTTTAGTAGGCTGTTCTGTCTTTTAACATGCCCCAACAATTTCATGTCTTGTTCTAGTTGTATTTAGTAGTTCTCTTTTCATTTTTAGTTGTTTTAAAACTTCATCGTTTGTTTTCTTTTTTTTTCATCCACTTCTGCCTATTCTTCTATAAATGCACATTTCAAAGGCTTCAATTTTCTGTTCTGTTTTCTTGTCTAATGTCCATGTTTCTGCACCATACAGGAATATTGAGAAGATGTAACATTTTGCTGTTCTTAGTGTCAGCCCTGGTATTATTTGTTTTGATGTTAGTATACTTTTCATGGCATTAAAATTACTTTTTGCCATTCCTATTATTTTAGGGAGCCGCGATAGCTCAGTGGTTAGTGAACTGGACTACAATGGACACGGGGAAGGGTTCGATCCCAACCGACGGCTTCCGGGTTCACCCAGCCTTTAATGGGTACCGGATTTTTTTCTGGGAAAGTGAAGCGGCACGGGCGTAGTACCGACCACATTACCCCAAAAATCATGTGCAGAAGGTCTGTAAAATTTATGGTCACTAACACCATATTCCCTATACGCCACTTGGCGTGATGGGGGTACTTTACTACTTTTACTATTCCTATTCTTTTGTTTATTTCAGTTGCACATTTTCCATCATTGGTTATAGTATGTCCCAGGTAGTTGTAGCTCTGGACTGTCTCCAGATGTATTCCCTCAACTGTGATATTTAATTGTAGGTCTTGAGAATTTCCTTTGTTTATGATCATAGTTTTAGTCTTTTTGGTATTCATATCAAGTCCATATTTTTTGCTTGTTATGTTTATCACATTAAGTAATTGTTGTAGGTCTTTAGAATTTTCTGCTAGTAGAACAGTATCATCAGCATATCTTACGTTATTGATTATCTTTCCATTAATGTTTAGGCCTGGTATCTCTGAGATGTTTTTAAAGATTTGCTCAGTGTTCACAAGTTATCATTATCATCAAGTACCGGGCTTGCTGGCGTAGGCGGTCATGTCTCTCAACAACTTTCGATCTCGACAGTTATTTATTATTTCTGTTGTTGACCTTCTGCCAAGCCATTCTCTTAAACTGTCTGCTATTTTTTTTATCTTTGCTTTCCTCTCTCTCTTCGTCCCTCAATTTTCCCAGTTGTTACAATATATTCTAGTTGTTCTCTTCTCATTAAATGGCCAAAAAATGATGATTGTTTCTTCCTAATATTGGAAATTAGCTCTCTTTTTGCTTTGACCTCTTTCAGAACATTTTCATTACTCTTCTTAGCTGTCCATGGTATTCTCAACATTCTTTTGTAAAACCACATTTCTACAGACTCCAGTGGTTTTCTTGTTTGTTGTCCTGTTGTCCATGATTCACATCTATATGTTAAGACTGACTCTACATAACATTTAAGAACTCTTTTTCTTGTTTCGATTGTCAAAGGTGGATTGCATAGTATCTTCCTCATTTGATGGAAAACTGCTTTTGCCTGAGCCATTCTGCATCTCACCTCTTTTGTACATCTTCCGTGTGAGGTCACAAGTTATATCAATATATAATAAATTCTTGAGGGCACTATTAATTATTGTTTTATTGTATTTAATAATTTATTTTATAATAATTATTGCATTATTAAAGACTGATGATGCAGCACTGGTTGCCCACGATGAATCCGTCCTGCAGTCAATGATTGATAATCTAACTAGATCATGTGAATTATTCTCCCTATCAATAAGTATACAGAAGACTGTGGCGCTTCAACAAGGTGTAGCCAGCCCCACAGCTATATCATTAAACAACACACCCCGAACCTGTGAGAAAGTTCACCTAACTCGGTTGCCATGGTCACAACCACTGTCTCACTTAAAGAAGAACTAAATTCCTGAATCGGAAAGGCAGCTTCCACATTTGGCAAACTTAAAGATAAAGTATGGGCCAACACCAATTTAATACTCAGGACTCAGATTCAAATTCAAACTCAGATTCAAATCTACCAAAGTTGTTTGCGTAGTACACTTCTGTATGGATCAGAAACGTGGACTACCTAAACAGGGCAGGAGAAAAGGTTAAACAGCTTTCATGTACTTTGCCTTCGCAAGATTATGAACATCACATGGCAGGACAAAGTAACTAACACTAATGTCTTACAACAAGCCAAACTCCCATCCATCATGGCAGGACAAAGTAACTAACTCTAATGTCTTACAACAAGCCAAACTCCCATCCATCATGGCAGGACAAAGTAACCAACTCTAATGTCTTACAACAAGCCAAACTCCCATCCATCATGGCAGGACAAAGTAACCAACTCTAATGTCTTAAAACAAGCCAAACTCCCATCCATCATGACAGGACAAAGTAACTAACTCTAATGTCTTACAACAAGCCAAACTCCCATCCATCATGACAGGACAAAGTAACTAACTCTAATGTCTTACAACGAGCCAAACTCCCATCCATCATGACAGGACAAAGTAACTAACTCTAATGTCTTACAACGAGCCAAACTCCCATCCATCATGACAGGACAAAGTAACTAACTCTAATGTCTTACAACGAGCCAAACTCCCATCCATCATGGCAGGACAAAGTAACTAACTCTAATGTCTTACAACGAGCCAAACTCCCATCCATCATGACAGGACAAAGTAACTAACTCTAATGTCTTACAACGAGCCAAACTCCCATCCATCATGACAGGACAAAGTAACTAACTCTAATGTCTTACAACAAGCCAAACTCCCATCCATCATGACAGGACAAAGTAACTAACTCTAATGTCTTACAACGAGCCAAACTCCCATCCATCATGACAGGACAAAGTAACTAACTCTAATGTCTTACAACGAGCCAAACTCCCATCCATCATGACAGGACAAAGTAACTAACTCTAATGTCTTACAACGAGCCAAACTCCCATCCATCATGACAGGACAAAGTAACTAACTCTAATGTCTTACAACGAGCCAAACTCCCATCCATCATGACAGGACAAAGTAACTAACTCTAATGTCTTACAACGAGCCAAACTCCCATCCATCATGGCAGGACAAAGTAACTAACTCTAATGTCTTACAACGAGCCAAACTCCCATCCATCATGGCAGGACAAAGTAACTAACTCTAATGTCTTACAACGAGCCAAACTCCCATCAATCATGGCAACACTTAGGATTCGTAGACTAAGGTGGCTGGTCCATGTAAGAAGAATGGCAAACAATCGTATTCCCAAACAAATATTGTATGGCAAACTTAGGGACGGAAAGAGACCAAAGGACAGACCAGTGCTGAGATATAAGAATGTTTGCTGGGCTTCCTTGAGGGAATTCTCTATAAGTGAAAGGAACTGGGAAAATGTGGCTGCGGATTGTAGCACATGGAGAGCAAACATAAAAATTGGCACAGCAACTTTCGAGACAGTGCTGATGTCAAATTCAATAGACAAAAGATGCAAGAGAAAGGAGACAAGGCCAGGTACCACGGGTACACCTTGCTCGTTCTGTGGATGGATCTGTCTGTCCAGGATTGGCAAATTCAGCCACGAGAAAAGCTGTTCAGTAAAGCAGCACCCAGTATGAGACACTAATGCTTTACCAAATTACTGACTTATCATGATTGCTTGCTACCAACCGTCTGTCAAGTCATGATTTCTTGCTACCAACCGTCTGTCAAATCATGATTGCTTGCTACAAACCGTCTGTCAAGTCATGATTGCTTGCTACCAACCGTCTGTCAAGTCATGATTGCTTGCTACCAACCGTCTGTCAAGTCATGATTGCTTGCTACCAACCGTCTGTCAAGTCATGATTGCTTGCTACCAACCGTCTGTCAAGTCATGATTGCTTGCTATCAACCGTCTGTCAAGTCATGATTGCTTGCTATCAACCGTCTGTCAAGTCATGATTGCTTGCTACCAACCGTCTGTCAAGTCATGATTGCTTGCTACCAACCGTCTGTCAAGTCATGATTGCTTGCTACCAACCGTCTGTCAAGTCATGATTGCTTGCTACCAACTGTCTGTCAAGTCATGATTGCTTGCTACCAACCGTCTGTCAAGTCATGATTGCTTGCTACCAACCGTCTGTCAAGTCATGATTGCTTGCTACCAACCGTCTGTCAAGTCATGATTGCTTGCTACCAACCGTCTGTCAAGTCATGATTGCTTGCTACCAACCGTCTGTCAAGTCATGATTGCTTGCTACCAACCGTCTGTCAAGTCATGATTGCTTGCTACCAACCGTCTGTCAAGTCATGATTGCTTGCTACCAACCGTCTGTCAAGTCATGATTGCTTGCTATCAACCGTCTGTCAAGTCATGATTGCTTGCTACCAACCGTCTGTCAAGTCATGATTGCTTGCTACCAACCGTCTGTCAAGTCATGATTGCTTGCTACCAACCGTCTGTCAAGTCATGATTGCTTGCTACTAACCGTCTGTCAAGTCATGATTGCTTGCTACCAACCGTCTGTCAAGTCATGATTGCTTGCTACCAACCGTCTGTCAAGTCATGATTGCTTGCTACCAACCGTCTGTCAAGTCATGATTGCTTGCTACCAACCGTCTGTCAAGTCATGATTGCTTGCTATCAACCGTCTGTCAAGTCATGATTGCTTGCTACCAACCGTCTGTCAAGTCATGATTGCTTGCTACCAACCGTCTGTTAAGTCATGATTGCTTGCTACCAACCGTCTGTCAAGTCATGATTGCTTGCTACTAACCGTCTGTTAAGTCATGATTGCTTGCTACCAACCGTCTGTCAAGTCATGATTGCTTGCTACCAACCGTCTGTCAAGTCATGATTGCTTGCTACCAACCGTCTGTCAAGTCATGGTTGCTTGCTACCAACCGTCTGTCAAGTCATGATTGCTTGCTACCAACCGTCTGTCAAGTCATGATTGCTTGCTACCAACCTTCTGTCAAGTCATGGTTGCTTGCTACCAACCGTCTGTCAAGTCATGATTGCTTGCTACCAACCGTCTGTCAAGTCATGATTGCTTGCTACCAACCGTCTGTCAAGTCATGATTGCTTGCTACCAACCGTCTGTCAAGTCATGATTGCTTGCTACCAACCGTCTGTCAAGTCATGATTGCTTGCTACCAACTGTCTGTCAAGTCATGATTGCTTGCTACCAACCGTCTGTCAAGTCATGATTGCTTGCTACCAACCATCTGCCAAGACGCCAAAGGCCATATATGTTAAAGACCACAGTAAATATTATTATAATATAACAGGGCGGATGGGATAACAGCTGGACATTCGAATGAATCAGTGATAACAGATTGGATAACAGCTGGACATTCGAATGAATCAGTGATAACAGATGGGATAACAGCTGGACATTCGAATACTCCTCGAATTATTAAACACAACACAGATCACACTTCTAGGTATCCATTTACAAGTCCTGTTGGTGACTTACTCTATCTGCTATTTGTTAACTTCTTATCTATC
>JAVIAB010000107.1:52145149-52170149 GCA_032433765.1 Megaustenia siamemsis | reverse complement strand
TTTCTTACCATTCAGACTGAGACCTTTCTTGTTGCTTTCTTTTACTATTATGTCTATCCTTTCTTGTAGTTCATTCTCTGTCTCTGCTATTAAGGCTGTGTCATCCGTATATCTCAAATTGTTTATGTTGTGACGGCTGACTTCAATTCCTTTTTTGTCTACTATTCATCTTCTAATACTAACATATTCGCTGTACAGTGAAAACAAATCCAGCGACAGAACACAGCCTTGTCTGACTCCTTGTTTTATATATTAGAGCTGTCCTGTTTGGTTGCTAATTCGTATAGCTGCTGTTTCTTGCCAGTACACGTCATGTTTTTTTTTTTTTTTATGATTCGCAGATCCTTGCCATCAGTGTTGAATTTCTTCAGCATATTAATTATTTCCACATGCTTTACTTTGTCAAATGCTTTTGTGTAGTCTATGAAGCACATATATAGATCTTTCTTTACCTCTATAGCTCTTTCTATCAATGTTCTTAAGATGTGTATTGCATTATTGGTGTTCCCTTACCAGAACTTAAAAGGCTTGTTTTGTTTTGTTTTATCAAATTGTGACGACGGTGATATTAACTTCATGTGGTCGAGCACATCGAGTAGCTTTCCGAAGTCAAACTTGACGTGAAGTCAAACAAGTTCTTTCACTCCCAGAATAACAAGGTCGACTTGATCAAGAAAGAAGTCGAGATCGGGGCAAAGCCATTTATTCACTGATTCATTTCGTTCTTGTTTTATTTTCACTCACCTCGACGTTATGGTGTGATAAGTTAAGGTGTGATAAGGTACGGTGTGATAAGTTACGGTGTGATAAGTTACGGTGTGATAAGTTAAGGTGTGATAAGTTAAGGTGTGATAAGTTACGGTGTGATAAGTTACGGTGTGATAAGTTACGGTGTGATAAGGTACGGTGTGATAAGGTACGGTGTGATAAGTTACGGTGTGATAAGGTACGGTGTGATAAGGTACGGTGTGATAAGTTACGGTGTGATAAGTTACGGTGTGATAAGTTACGGTGTGATAAGGTACGGTGTGATAAGGTACGGTGTGATAAGTTACGGTGTGATAAGTTACGGTGTGATAAGTTACGGTGTGATAAGTTACGGTGTGATAAGTTACGGTGTGATAAGTTAAGGTGTGATATGGTACGGTGTGATAAGGTACGGTGTGATAAGTTACGGTGTGATAAGTTACGGTGTGATAAGTTAAGGTGTGATATGGTACGGTGTGATAAGTTACGGTGTGATATGGTACGGTGTGATAAGGTACGGTGTGATAAGGTAACGGCGTGATAAGTTAAGGTGGGATAAGTTGAGGTGTGATAAATTACCATGCGATAAGTTAAGGTGTGATAAGTTACGGTGTGATAAGTTACGGTGTGATAAGTTACGGTGTGATAAGGTACGGTGTGATAAGTTACGGTGTCATAAGTTGCGGTGTGATAAGTTACGGTGTGATAAGGTACGGTGTGATAAGTTACGGTGTGATAAGGTAACGGCGTGATAAGTTAAGGTGGGATAAGTTGAGGTGTGATAACTTACAATGTGATAAGTTAAGGTGTGATAACTTACGATATGATAAGCTAAGGTGTGATAACTTACGATGCGATAAGTTAAGGTGTGATAACTTACGATATGATAAGTTAAGGTGTGATAACTTAGGATGTGATAAGTTAAGGTGTGATAACTTACGATGTGATAAGTTAAGGTGTGATAACTTACAATGTGATAAGCTAAGGTGTGATAACTTACGATGTGATAAGTTAAGGTGTGATAACTTACGATGTGATAAGTTAAGGTGTGATAACTTACGATGTGATAACTTACGATGTGATAACTTACGATGTGATAAGTTAAGGTGTGATAACTTACGATGTGATAAGTTAAGGTGTGATAACTTACGATGTGATAAGCTAAGGTGTGATAACTTACGATGTGATAAGTTAAGGTGTGATAACTTACAATGTGATAAGTTAAGGTGTACATTCATCACAGGTAACTATTCACAATGCCCACATATTTATGGTCAGACAAGGAAATTATCATTTTTGTATGAATGATTGTTACCGTATATAATTTACGGTAATTTATAATCTCTCCTATCGATCTATCGAGTATGTCGCATTGCCATCAGCAATCAATACCTTGAGATTATTGATTAGCAAGACAATATGTACATTGTAATCTTGTTTCAAACACAAAACTTAGACTATTCAAATCAAATGTACTATCAACCCTTACGTATGCGTGTGAAAGCTGGAAAACAACAAGAGACATAGAAACAAAGTTGAACGCATTCGAAAATAAATGTCTAAGGAAAATACTTGGTATAGCGTGGAACGAATTCAAAACAAACGAGGAAATTAGAGAAATCGCCAATCAACCACTAATATCTTCAGTAATCAAGAAAAGACGATGGTCATATGTTGGACATGTGATGAGAAGAGATAATAACCGAATAGCAAAGCAAGTCCTCATGTGGGAAACAACAGGTAAGAGGAAGAGTGGAAGACCCAGAGAGACACTGAAAAGACCATTGATGAGAGAGGCAAGAGCAGCAGGAATCGGCTCCCTCAATGAGATAGAGCTGCTTGTACAGAACAGAGACAAATGACGAGATTTGATAAAATATCTTTAAAAGAATTGAAAGCTGCTGGAATAAAAATTCAGATAAGAGGAGTATCTTGGTCTACGCCCTATGGGCCGGCTACGGCTTCGAAAGGTCAATAGATATATAGACATAATCTTGTTTCGAATAACTAACTATAGAGTTAGAGGCAGAAGCTTTGAAAACTGCAGTTGAAACTCTCTTGAAGGAGAAGATTATACTTCACAGATGCTATATCAGAGGTCGCAGCATTGGGGAGTCATGGAAGACCTCAATGATCTAAGAGAAATTACAAGCTCTGTCAGTAGTTACAGCACTGAGGAGTCATGGACGATCTGAATTATCTAAGAGAAATACTCTACAAGCTCTGTCAGTGGTTACAGCACTGAGGTGTCATGGACGATCTGAATGATCTAAGAGAAATACTCTACAAGCTCTGTCAGTGGTTACAGCACTGAGGTGTCATGGAAACAAAGATCTGAATGATCTAAGAGAAACGCTCTACAAGCTCTGCCAGTGGTGCAGAACTGTGACTCAGTTGCTCCCATCTCACTGCAATATTCCTGGAAACGATGATGCAGACAAGTTCACAACACAAGACAGAAACAAGTAAACTTATGAGGAATCAAAAAGGTCTATCAGAAACAAATACATGAATAAATAAAGGGAGGTCAAAAAGTAATGCACACCAATTTTTTTCTCGGCTAATAATAAAGATAGGAATACGAAATTTTGCACACTTGGAATATATGTTCCAATTATGTGTACCAAATTGCACAGCATTCTGAAAAATATTACGCAATCTATGAACCGTTAAAATGGAGCTTGTCAACAATGTCCGTTACAAACAGCGAATTGTCATAGAATTTCTGGTTGCGGAAAAAGAAACTGTGGCAAGCATTCATAAACGACTGAGTGCAGTGTACAAATGTTCTGCAGTCGATAGGAGCACAGTTAGTCGCTGGGTTCAGAGAATTAAAGCTGCAGAAAGTGTACGAGTGGAGCTGCATGATTTACCGCGTTCTGGACGTGTTGCCTCGGCTACCAGCACAGACATGTTAAACCGGGCTGATGCCATTATTCGTAAGGATAGGCGTATCACTAGTCAGCAATTGGCATTGCAGCTTACAGTCAGCAAGGGAAGTGCAATCGCAATTTTTAAAACTCTCGGATATTCAAAGATTTGCGCTCGATGGGTTCCTCGGTGCCTAACAAATGATCACAGAGTTCAAAGGAAAACATTCTGTTCTGAATTGTTGGAGTGTTTCGGTGTTGAAGGAGAAATGTTTTTGTCAAAAATTGTTACCGGTGACGAAACGTGGGCACATTATTATGAGCCTGAAACAAAAATGCAGTCAATGGAATGGCATCATCCGCAGTCACCAAAAAGAAAAAAATTCAAAACATCTCCATCAGCCGGAAAGGTGATGATCACTGTCTTCTGGGACATTGATGGTGTGATTCTTGTTGATGTAATGACAAGAGGTGAGACAATCAACTCGACAGCTTACATCAATACACTGATAAAACTCAAAAATCTGTTCCACAGAGTTCGGCCTAATAAGCCATTTGCAGATTTGTTGCTTCAACATGACAATGCACGCCCTCACACAAGTCTGGTAACACGGGAAGCAATCAACAAATTTGGTTGGACTGTACTGCCCCATCCTCCTTACAGCCCTGATCTGGCTCCCTCAGATTTCCATCTGTTTGGACCACTCAAAAAATTCCTGCGTGGGACACACTTTGACAATAATGAGGGTGTGATCCGTGCAGTTAAAAAATGGCTACGCGAGCAGGACAAAACTTGGTACAAACGAGGCATTCATGACCTATTTTCGCGTTGGCGTAAGGCAATACGCTTGGACGGAGATTATGTTGAAAAATAGGTAGTGTCAAGGGGATGTTCAGCTACAATCTGTGAAAATTTCACACATTTTGCCCGAATAGTTTCCGAGAAAAAAATTGGTGTGCATTACTTTTTGACCTCATAACACTAGGTTTATCAGAAACAAATACATGAATAAATAGAATACATAACACTAGGTTTATCAGAAACAAATACATGAATAAATAGAATACATAACACTAGGTTTATCAGAAACAAATACATGAATAAATAGAATACATAACACTAGGTCTATCAGAAACAATACATGAATAAATAGAATACATAACACTAGGTTTATCAGAAACAAATACATGAATAAATATAATACATAACACTAGGTTTATCAGAAACAAATACATGAATAAATAGAATACATAACACTAGGTCTATCAGAAACAAATACATGAATAAATAGAATACATAACACTAGGTCTATCAGAAACAAATACATGAATAAATAGAATACATAACACTAGGTCTATCAGAAACAAATACATGAATAAATAGAATACATAACACTAGGTCTATCAGAAAAATGGTGCTTACTACCAGCTCATCCAAAAAGAACAAGTAACCATTTAGAGGCCGCAGAGATGGGATTTCTCAGAAGAATGTTGAAAGTTCCCTGGACAGCTAAAAAGACCAATGAGGAAGTTCTCAAAGAGGCCAACACAAAAAGGGAGCTCTTAAAACACCATAAACAAACAATCACCATTTTTCGGGCACATCATGAGAAGAGGAAAGGTGGAATACTTGGTTATAACTGGCAAAATAAAGGGAAAGAGAGATCACGGACGACAAAGAGAGAAAATACTGGATAACTTGGTGTCATGGCATGGAAAACAGTCAACAACAGAACTGACACGATGCACTGTAGATAGAAGATTGTGGAAGGACATGATCACCTACGCCAACCGGCATGGCACATGATGATGACGATGAGCAATTTGTAAACTCCTAACAGACTACAACAGATTGAAGTACCACCTTGTCGACACCATAAGGATAGAATGTATAACGTGATAGAACACAGAACATTTTACCATTTGTTATGTATAACGTGATAGAACACAGAAACTTTGACCAGTTGTTATGTATAACGTGACAGAACACAATAAGAGAGTATCACAAACAAATAATATAATGTTATGGTTAACAAATTCATTCACAGAATGAATGCTTTTATCGACAGGATCGGTCCAACACTCCTGGACGTCATCCACCCTTACGAGAAGGAAATCTACGACAAGCCAAGATCCAGCCTAGCGTAGACGGAGTGTGTCAGCCACGGCGCAGGTTTAGGGGACAAATCAGGACATACACGTGTAAGAGAGTACTGACTATGCGACCAGCTCATTTTGTGTCATGATTTTGTTCTTACCCCTCTACCTTGAGACAGGACAAGAAGTTAAGTTCGCGTGATCACATGACTTGAACGCTGAAAAAGATCCACTGAATGAAGTATCCACATTAAAGGTTGGCTACCATGGACGTCATTCATTCATTGGGTGTCATCTCTACATTAAAGGTTGGCTACCATGGACGTCATTCATTCATTGGGTGTCATCTCTACATTGAAGGTTGGCTACCATGGGGCGTCATTCATTCATTGGGTGTCATCTCTACATTAAAGGTTGGCTACCATGGGACGTCATTCATTCATTGGGTGTCATCTCTACATTAAAGGTTGGCTACCATGGGACGTCATTCATTCATTGGGTGTCATCTCTACATTGAAGGTTGGCTACCATGGGGCGTCATTCATTCATTGGGTGTCATCTCTACATTAAAGGTTGGCCACCATGGGGCGTCATTCATTCATTGGGTGTCATCTCTACATTAAAGGTTGGCTACCATGGACGTCATTCATTCATTGGGTGTCATCTCTACATTGAAGGTTGGCTACCATGGGGCGTCATTCATTCATTGGGTGTCGTCTCTACATTGAAAATAGGCTACCATGGATGTCATTCATTCATTGGGTGTCATCTCTACATTGAAAATAGGCTACCATGGATGTCATTCATTCATTGGGTGTCATCTCTACATTGAAAATAGGCTACCATGGATGTCATTCATTCATTGGGTGTCGTCTCTACATTGAAAATAGGCTACCATGGATGTCATTCATTCATTGGGTGTCATCTCTACATTGAAAATAGGCTACCATGGATGTCATTCATTCATTGGGTGTCATCTCTACATTGAAAATAGGCTACCATGGATGTCATTCATTCATTGGGTGTCATCTCTACATTGAAGATAGGCTACCATGGGGCGTCATTCATTCATTGGGTGTCATCTCTACATTGAAAATAGGCTACCATGGGACGTCATTCATTCATTGGGTGTCATCTCTACATTGAAGATAGGCTACCATGGAGCGTCATTCATTGGGTGTCGTCTTCAAATGGAAGGTTGGTTACCATGGAGCGTCATTCATGGGTGCCGTCTTCACATGGAAGGTTGGCTACCATGGAGCGTCATTCATGGGTGCCGTCTTCACATGGAAGGTTGGCTACCATGGAGCGTCATTCATGGGTGCCGTCTCCACATGGAAGGTTGGCTACCATGGAGCGTCATTCATGGGTGCCGTCTCCACATGGAAGGTTGGCTACCATGAGGCGTCATTCATTGGTGCCGTCTCCACATGGAAGGTTGGCTACCATGAGGCGTCATTCATGGGTGCCGTCTCCACATGGAAGGTTGGCTACCATGGAGCGTCATTCATGGGTGCCGTCTCCACATGGAAGGTTATTCGTCTACTTGTTGTTCCAGTCCTGCTTGAATGTGTTGCCTTCTTTTCCTCTGTTTCAATTTTATCTGCTTTCGCACTTCGTCACGCCACATTCAACTATTCCTCTGACATGTGGGTTATCCTCCGCTTCGTTGAAGCCTTCCTGTGAGAGGTGTCTATAAAAGATCACCCTCCCCTCCCCAACAACGTCATTTATGTGCATCTATAAGGTCTCTTGTGCATTGACAGACCCTGCCAACCTGACAGCCATCTCATCGTCACGAGCTCCCGCGTGTCCGAGGCAATATATCCAAGCTAGGCTGTTCACGTGAGCCACGTTGAGTAGGTACAAACTACACATTCACATCCAAGAGTGAATCAGTGAAGGTCACAAAATCATATTCTCTCTGTGGTTTTACTAACTAAAGGTCATGTGGCTTCTGTTGGATTGGAAATGATAACTTACCACCACTGTGTGTCTATATGTTTGGAATTGGAGTCATTAATGATGGCCTAACATCATCAAGTGCTATGACGATCATCTTTTTCGGGAGGACGTGAACTCCCATGGTATATGGTGGATAGGCGGCAGGAACCATTGAAGGCTATGTCTGAAAAGTGTTCCTTCTTGCAGTTTCCTCATATTCCAAGTCCGGCTTGTTGCATGAGCTACTGAGTTAAGTGCTCTGTGCACACTGTGAGCTGTGTGTCTCATCCGTGTTGATCCTGCTTCGATATCCCGCTTGTTTACGATGAATGATGATATCGTATGACAGGGAACAGTTGGCTGTGTTCACTTTCTGCGCGGTTTCGCCTTATGTCTTTTGGCGTGTGCTGAGACTGCTACGATGGGGACTACAGTTACCTTTCTTTGTTTGGGAGATGAGTTAGTAATTCGGATGATTCCACTGGCACGGGCGGTTGAGCAATTATGGATTCTAATTCGTTTGCTGTGATTCCGAGGCCTTCCATAACCAATAACCCACTCCATGTGAGACATGTTCTTGTCAATCCGTCGAAGCATGGGTTTTGTGAGTCAAGGAGACAAATAATAATAAATGAAAATTATTATAGAGGGAAACTTCAGAGGTGATAATCAGCGAATCAATTCAGAGAAAGAGGTATGTTTACAGCACTCGGAAAAAATTACAAATAATCAACAACAGAAAAAAAATATGGACCAAAGCAGGATCCAACCCGTACTCAGTGGCACAGCGCCTTGCCACAAAAAGCCAAACGCCAGGGAACACTGCCACTCAGCTAACTAAAAAAAAATAGCTTCGTAGGCAATGTCTTTCGCGCAGGTGTTCTCATGACTATAGCATAAGGCTGCGATCACAGCTCGGAAATACATGGTGTATCTGTATTTTTTCTTGTTAAGACAATTTCCGAGCTGTGATCGCAACCTTATGCTATAGTCATGAGAACACCTGCGCGAAAGACATTGCCTACGAAGCTAATTTTTTTTTAGTTAGCTGAGTGGCAGTGTTCCCTGGGGTTTGGCTTTTCATGACAAGGCGCTGTGCCACTGAGTACGGGTTCGATCCTGCTTTGGTCCATATTTTTTTCTGTTGTTGATTATTTATCATTTTTTCCGAGTGCTGTAAACATACCTCTTCCTCTGAATTCATTTTTTGTGAGTCAATCAATACGACCGCATGTGTTGTTGGTCTCTTACTATCTCAGCCATGAGATAGTTTCTGTCGCAACCTCAATCTCCATGCACGTGCTGGAGGTAATCGTCTTGTAGACTCCTGTACCTTTCTCTAACAACTTTCCATTAGAAAACACAACAAAACCCCAGCCTACCAGCCCACTCTTTGTGCCCGATCCAGCAGTGTAGATGATTGGGTCTTGTGGTTAGGCGTTAAGTTTCAGTACCTCCCGAATCTCAGACTCAGTCGCTACCTGCGCCGAATCGCTGAATTTCGGTGACCAAAAAACTGTCAATGCTATAGGAGACAAATAATAAATGAAATGTTATGGAAAGAAACTTCAGGGATAATGAATCGATGTCAATGCTATAGGAGACAAATAATAATAAATGAAATGTTATGGAAAGAAACTTCAGGGATAATGAATCGATGTCAATGCTATAAACTTAGCCTAGAATAGAAAACTGCGGAACTAAATAATGATGCATTTCAACTAGTTATTAAGACTTGAACGTCTTTGGACCTACATTCACGTGGATAACATGACATGGCGTTATTGAGTTGTTTGCGGGTCATCATTATTGCACTCTGAACATGTCCATAGGTGCTCAGATTCCCTCCTCAGCAATTCCCTCAGTGTCCAGCGACTGACGACTCTAGTTCTATGTTGGTTGATAAGTCTTCTTACACGGCCACTAAGTTTCTCGTTTCTGGCTGTGTCTCATCTCTTTCATCCGAAGGAGTGACGTGGACTCATGGTTGTCGAAGTCCTGTGACCACCCCACACCTCGGAGGGCATTGATAATGTCCGCCCGATCCATTGGTTGACCGTCCTCAACAATAGCACAGCTAGCCAACCTGTCCGCTCTTTCATTTCCCTGTACTCCCGCATGTCCTGGGACGTAGACAAAGGTGACCTTACGTATTTTTAACTTCTGCGATGACTCTACCCATTGCAAACGTACAGAGCCTGCACCACTTTTTTATCATGCTCATCGAAACGGGTTACTACTACGCTAAAGATGCTCTTTATTTATTACTTGAAGCAATTTTGTTTCGGTTCTTCTCAACTTCTTGTTAAATTACCATTTTTTATTACTCGTCATTAATTTTTAACTGATATTATCTTATCTTCACCAGGTGCCGACGTTACGATCCATCCTTTTATGTGACATTATCTGTGACAATGACGTCTTGTCAGCTTTGTGAACATGTCATCTACAGATGGGGACATATATCATATGGAAAAGCATTGATTTGTATTTTGTTTTGTTGTATATTTTTTGTGTTCTTGATATTGACGTTGACCAGAGACAATTATATTCAAAATAAACCTTGGTACCTGCTACCAGCTCCGTGTGTCACGCCACAGTTCATCATGGATCACATGATTAAGTTGACCTTTGACACGTCAAATCTGCTGAAGAAGCTGAAGATCCCTCACGTTATATGTTACGGGACCTTATGGGGAGCTCTTCGAAACGGCAAGATCCTGCCTTGGGACAACAATGTTGATGTGAGTAAATGGTACAGGCAATCCCATAACATATAATCTCACTGTAATATTTTTAAAACTTCACATTAGGTAAATATATAGGCAATTTCCTAGTTTAATAAATAATGTAATTAATTAAATAAATTATTTCTGCGAAACGAGTGATCTCCCCTTAGTTTCTATCTATCTATCTATTGTCCTTTCGAGCCGAAGACGGCACATAGGGCAGAACCACAATCTCAAAAACACAAACCTTGCGTGCCAAAATAGCACATATTGCAGAGATCACTGCTCTAAAAAACCTTAGTTTACGTCACAACAAAACTACAGCGGTTCTCAAATACAACAAATTATGTTAGGACTTTACCATCGCGTTGTTTCTCTTTTCTCTAGATTTGGGGATCTTCTAATGACAGATTGAGAGCCGTCGAATTAAGTTCAATGTTACTCAAAGGGTCGTTACTCTTCCGAGCTGAGATTATTTATCTGTTTGAACTAGGACTTTACCAAGATATCCTCCATGTTTAGAGCTACGTGATGGTGCAGTAGTAGTAGTTGTAGTTTGTCCAAGGCCCCGGTTTCACTACAAACGAATTAAAATCCATAATTGCTCAACCGCCAGTGCCAGGGCAATCATCCGAATTAACATCTTGTCTCACTGAAGGATTATTATCATCATTGAGTGTCATCTCCGCATCGAAGGTTGGCTACCATGGAGCGCCATTCTGCTCTGTCTCTTGCTTTGATGGTGCAGGTTGTCATAGGCTGATTTGTCCATCTTTTGATGTTACTCGTCCACATTAGCCTTGGTCTGCCACTGCCTCTTTTATCTTGTATTTTCCCCTCCAGGATTACTTGTAGTAGGCTGTTGTGTCTTTTAACATGGCCCAAAAATCGCATTTGTCTTGTTTGAATTGTGTTTAGTAGTTCTCTTTTCATTTTCAGTTGTTTTAAGACTTCATCGTTTGTTTTCTTTTCTTTCCATCCAATTCTACCTATTCTTCTATATATCCACATTTCAAAGGCTTTAATTCTCTGTACTGTTTTCTTGTCTATTGTCAATGTTTCTGCACCATATCATTGAAGAATACAAACAAATAAAGGCAGCTGCAGTCCTCATCATAGCAGCCACAGCACACGCCAGAAGGCATAAGGCGTAATCGCATCGAAAGTGAACGCAGCTGAACTGTCCTTCGTCATACGATATCATCATTCATGGTAAGCAATTGGAATATGTTATGTATGGGGTATATGGTGTTGTATGGGGTATATGGTGTTGTATGGGGTATATGGTGTTGTATGGGGTATATGGTGTTGTATGGGGTATGGTGTTGTATGCTAGTGATAATGATTTCCACGATCAACGACACATTTTTCGAGTGAAGTTGTCGGTATTGCCTTACTTCTGTCCTTCCTCATCTGCCTTTCAGCGTCGAGAGGAGATATAACTTGCGGTCTTTTGCTCTTCTGTTCGCCTCTGCTGCTGTTATGTTTCCTAGTGCTTCTAATATTCCGTCAATCCATCTTTTTCGTGACCAACCCTTGGGTCTGGTGTTCTCACAACGTTTGATGAAGGCTCGTTGTGTTGTGTTTTGATCCTCTGCCTTGTCACGTGACCAAACCATTTTATCTGTTGTTTCCTTATATATTCTATGGCGGGGGCTATTCCTAGATTTTTTTTCTCAGTTCTTCATTTCTGATCTTATCTCTCAGACTGTTTCCTGTCATTCGTCTAACACATTTCATCTCTGTAGAGGTTATTTTTCTTATTGTTCTTGCATCTAGGGTCCAGGTCTGGCATTGATAGAACAACGTTGGGATGAAGATTGTATTGTATAGTGCTCGTTTTGCCTCCAGAGTTATTTCCTTGTTGGACAATAGTGGTGATAACTGTCCAATGATTTTACAAGCTTTGATGCATCTTGATTCTATCTCTGCTGCTTGAGAATTATCGTTTGTCACTAAACTTCCTAGGTATTTGAATTCCTTTACTTGTTTTAGTTGCCTGCCTTCTATAGTTATGTTGATGCTCTGTTTATTTTTGGCGACACTCATGACTTTTATTTTGTTGATTTTCATGTTGTATTTTGTACCTGAGCTTTTGAGTTTGTTTAAGTGTTCTTGTAGGTCTTCTATTGTTTCATGTATTAGTGCCTGATCGACTGCAAATAAAAGCTCGTTGATCTCCTCTGCCTCTGATGGGTTGGCTAGCTTGCATATATAGTCCATTAATGTAATAAACAATGGAGCCGCAATAGCTCAGTGGTTAGTGAACTGGACTACAAAGGTCAAGGGGTAGGGTTCGATCCCAACCGACGGCTTCCTGGTTCACCCAGCCTTTAATGGGTACCGGATTTTTTTTCTGGGAAAGTAAAGCAGCACAGGCGTAATATCTACCACATTACCCCAAAAATCATGTGCTGAAGGACTGTAAAATATAGGGTCACTAACACCATATTTCCCTATACGCCACTTGGCGTGACGGGGGTACTTTACTTTTTACTTATGTAATAAACAGTAGGGGGGATAGTACGCACCCCTGCCTTACACCTGATCTAACTTGGAAGTGGTCTGTGTAGCCTGCAGCTGTTCTGACCCTGCAGCTGTTCTGACCCTGCAGCTGTTCTGACCCTGCAGCTGTTCTGACCCTGCAGCTGTTCTGACCCTGCAGCTGTTCTGACCCTGCAGCTGTTCTGACCCTGCAGCTGTTCTGACCCTGCAGCTACTGTTGATGTAGAGACTTTTAATTAGGTTGGTTAGATGTTGGCTTACTCCGTATGTTGTTAGTATCTCCCACAGTTATACTCTGTTTAGTATTGACTTTACTTCCTAGAAAAAAATCTCTGTACCTATCTGTAGAGGCTGGGTGGATCCCGGAGCCCTATCGGTCTGACCACAAAAATATTCGTCATTTCTGAGAGGAACTGGTAACCTTCTGATCAGAAAGCAACAGCTCTAGCCACTCAGCCGAGGAAGCGTAGCATCACGTTACTAGACCAGAAGAAATTACCGTACTTTCTTGTTTTTATTTGTCTTGCCTATCCCTCCCTCCCTCTCTCCCTCCTTTCCTCTCTCCCTCCTTTCCTCCCTCCCTCCCCCCTCCCTCCCTCCTCCCTCCCTCCCTCCCTTCCCTCCCTTCCTTCCTTCCTTCCTTCCTTCCTTCCTTCCTTCCTTCCTTCCTTCCTTCCTTCCTTCCTTCCTCCCTCCCTCCCTCCCTCCCTTCCTCCCTCCCTTCCTTCCTTCCTTCCTTCCTTCCTTCCTTCCTTCCTTCCTTCCTTCCTTCCTTCCTTCCTTCCTTCCTTCCTTCCTTCCTTCCTTCCTTCCTTCCTTCCTTCCTTCCTTCCTTCCTTCCTTCCTTCCTTCCTCCCTCCTCCTTCCTTTCCTTCCTCCCTCTCTCCCTCCGTCCATCTCTTCCATCCTCCCACCCTCCATCCCTTCCTTCCTTCCATTCCCGTCCTTCCTTCCCTTCTTCCTTCCTGCCCCTCCTTTTCTTTCTTTTACCTCTCCTTCCTTTCTTTTCTTCTCCCCCTCTTCCTTCCTTCCTGCTCCTTCACTTTCTTTCGCTTATCTCTCTTTCCTTTCCTTTCTTCCTCCCTTTCTTCCTTCATCTCTCTCGTCCTTCCTCCCTCTCTTCCTTCCCCCCTCCCTACCTCCCTCCCTCGCTTCCTTCCTTCCTTCCTTCTTTCCTCCTTCCTTCCTTCCTTCCTTCCTTCCTTCCTTCCTTCCTTCCTTCCTCCTTCCTTCCTTCCTTCCTTCCTTCCTTCCTTCCTTCCTTCCTTCCTTCCTTCCTTCCTTCCTTCCTTCCTTCCTTCCTTCCTCCCCCCTTCACTCCCTCCCTTCCTTCCTTCCCCCTGCCTTTCTTACCTCTCCTTCCTTTCCTTTAGTCCCCACTCTCTTCCTTTCTCTCTCTCTTCCTTTCTCTCTCTCTCTTCTTTCCTTCTTTCCTTATTCCCTTTGTTACCGTTTACATTTTGAACAATAACATATACAGAGAAGTCGAATCGTGCTGTAAGAGACACAAGAGAAGACAGTTATGAAGGAAAATACTGTACACTTTAATAGTATGGTACAGGCACATAGTATGGTACAGGCACATAGTATGGTACAGGCACATATTATGGTACAGGCACATAGCAAAAAAAAAATAAGGAACAATAAGGAGAGAAAGTAGTCCCTTATACCCTTTTGTATGTCGAGGGAAATACAGTGCTTTAGTTGTTGCCCCCTTCTGGCTGCCTCAACCATTGTCAGTTGTTGCTATTGTAGCGTTTCTAGGATGTTGTCAGTCTATCTTACTCTCGGTCCTACCACGGACAATTTATCTATCTCCCTTTGGAGATATCTGTTTGGTAAGTTGTAGAATCTCAGGGCATTCTTTCCAGATAAGGAAACCATTTGTTGTCTCTGTATGTGGTTTAGAATTGATTTAATACCCAATCTCTCTTTTATGACATCATCTCTAATTCTGTCTCTTCTGGTCACTCCAAGCACTTTTCTCAAACATCTCATCTCTGTGATGACAAGCTCCCTTTTATGTTTATTTGTGAGTGACCATGTTTGGCACTGATAGCACAAGGTAGAAATGAATATGCCAGCAAATCGTTTCATGGGAAGAGCTATGTTTACAAGACTCGGAAAAAAAAATCAGAAATAATCAACAACAGAGAAACAACAAAGAACAATAGATGGTCAAAAGCAGGATCAAACACGTACTCTTCAGCACAGCGCCTTGCCACGAGAAGCCAAAAGCTAGAGTACACGGTCAACTCAGCTATCTGAAAAAAATTAGCCATCATTGGCGGTGTCTTTCACGCAGGTGTTCTCGTGACTGTAGCATAGGGTTACGATCACAACTCGGAAATAAATTGTGTATCTGTATTTTCCTATTAAGACAAGTATCTCCCGGATAGGGTAGGGCTGAATACTTGCGTTGTAGACATATATTTAGGACGAAACAGCACGAATAGTAGTTTCCAGTGGTTTAGGCTGGAGACAAATAATAATAAATGAATATTATTATAGAGGGAAACTTCCGAGGCGATAATCAGTGAATAACATCAGGGGAAGAGGTATGTTTATAGGAGACAGTTAATAATACATGAATAAACAAAAGAATAGGAATGGCAAAAAGTAATTTTAATGTCATGAAGAACATGCTAACATCAAAACAAATAACACCAGAGCTAAAACTAAGAATAGCAAAATGTTACATCTTCTCAATATTCCTGGTGCAGAAACATGGACATTAGACAAGAAAACAGAACAGAGAATTGAAGCCTTTGAAATGTGGATATATAGAAGAATAGGTAGAATTGGATGGAAAGAAAATAAAACAAACGATGAAGTCTTAAAACAACTAAAAATGAAAAGAGAACTACTAAACACAATTCAAACAAAACAAATGCGATTTTTGGGCCATGTTTAAAGACACAACAACCTACTACAAGTAATCCTGGAGGGGAAAATACAAAGTAAAAGAGGCAGTGGCAGACCAAGACTAACATGGACGAGTAACATCAAAAGATGGACAAGTCAGCCTATGACAGCCTGCACTATCAAAGCACGAGACAGAGGCAGACCAAGACTAACTTGGACAAGTAACATCAAAAGATGGACAAGTCAGCCTATGACAACCTACACCATCAAAGCAAGAGACAGGCAGACCAAGGCTAACATGGACGAGTAACATCAAAAGATGGACAAGTCAGCCTATGACAACCTGCACTATCAAAGCAAGAGGCAGAGGCAGACCAAGACTAACATGGACGAGTAACATCAAAAGATGGACATGTCAGCCTATGACAATCTGCACCATCAAAGCAAGAGACAGAGACAGACCAAGACTAACATGGACGAGTAACATCAAAAGATGGACATGTCAGCCTATGACAACCTGCACCATCAAAGCAAGAGACAGAGACAGACTAAGACTAACATGGACGAGTAACATCAAAAGATGGACAAGTCAGCCTATGACAACCTGCACCATCAAAGCAAGAGACAGAGAGGAATTGCGCTCGATGGTTGCCAACCTTCGATGCGGAGACAGCACTCATGATGATGATGAGCGCAGCTTGAGACACAGACACAGACACAGACACAGACACAGACACAGACACATGTGTGTTTCCTCATTGAGTATGCTCAGAAAGATTGCAACGGTTGTACCTTACAGCATTGGTTCGAGTCTCTGGCGAGGTCCAGTCTAACAAAAGTCTATTTCATTTTCATGCTAGGAACTCTCATTATCATTTAATCGTAAAAGTTTATGAGCGTGTCGGCAGCATAGCCAGCTTGTCTGATGTTGACTGCGGAATGGCAATGGACCGCTTTGACATTCTGAATACTCTCAGGGACGCTGGATGAGAACAGGATTCACAAATATGACCACGAATCTGCAGCCATGATCATTATGTCAAGGTGGGAGATGCCAGACGCGAGGCAGGAATCCAAAGACGTATCGACCAACACAACACAGGTGTCGTTAGTCGCAGCACGTTGAGGGATATACTTTGGAAGATATCTGAGCCCTTACGGACTTGTCCGACTTGACCTATGCAAGAAAGATGACCTGTCGACTAAACCAAGAAGGATGACCTGTCAACTAAATCAAGAAGGATGACCTGTCAACTAAACCAAGAAGGATGATCTGTCAACTAAACCAAGAAGGATGACCTGTCAACTAAACCAAGAAGGATGACCTGTCAACTAAACCAAGAAGGATGACCTGTCAACTAAACCAAGAAGGATGACCTGTCAACTAAACCAAGAAGGATGACCTGTCAACTAAACCAAGAAGGATGATCTGTCAACTAAACCAAGAAGGATGACCTGTCAACTAAACCAAGAAGGATGACCTGTCAACTAAACAAGAAGGATGACCTGTCAACTAAACCAAGAAGGATGACCTGTCAACTAAACCAAGAAGGATGACCTGTCAACTAAACCAAGAAGGATGACCTGTCAACTAAACCAAAAAGGATGACCTGTCAACTAAACCAAAAAGGATGACCTGTCAACTAAACTATTCTTTCATATTCTCTGTGAACTTATTGCAATACTTTGTGTGAACATACGCATTTACAAAAAGTTTCTGTAAAAATGTTGACATTGACAACATTTGTCTGTGAACACATTATCATTGACAACACTTGTCTGTGAACACATTATAATTGACAACACTTGTCTGTGAACACATTATAGTTGACAACACTTGTCTGTGAACACATTATAATTGACGACACTTGTCTGTGAACATCTTATCATTGACAACACTTTCTGTGTTTTCTGTGAACATATTTTCATTTACAAAACGTTTCCCGAACGTAAATAATTTACATTCTCTTTCTTGTTGAAAGCATGCACAAAATTTTGTCATTTACATCTAACTTATCCCCAAATCATTTATGTTGCAGTTCTGTGTAATGAAAAAGGAAATTGCGAAAGTCCGATTGGAGACTCTGAATTCTGTATTTCGCGCCAAAAATATGAGTTTGTCTTATGACGATCGTCACGGCGAGTACGTCATCACTCAAGGCCCTGCGAAGGCTATTATTAATGTGTTTCGTCCGACTGGATTCGAAGAGGTGACTCGGGTTGGGTTTGAACATACATTTTTGGGGTTACACTGGCACAGACAGGTTACTTTTCCCAAGATAATAATGGACGCACCATTTCGAACAATCACATTTCATGGGCGACGGATTCCAGTGCCTCATGATGGTCTTGAGATTTTGAAATATCTGTACCCGGATGATTGGTGGGTAGTACGGCCACCTGTAGGATGTACAGCCAATCAAAGCTAGTTTTAAATTAGTTTATGGGATTTATTTCATAATAAATAATACAATAATTTATTTCATTGGTTTATTTTAAATTGTAATATTTGTTTTTACTGGTTGAATTTTAGGGTTAGCTTTGGAGTATGGTGTTTGATTTTGTCATTTAAGAAAAATCAATTTAGATTTCGTTTTGAAATATGAATATTGATTTTATTATTGTTATGATAATTACAGATTTAATTTTTGCAATTCTTTTCTGTGTATAGTGAACACAATAAATGTAACTGTTTCTATGTTTGTTTTTGTTTTGAGTATCCACGATAATGATTTTATCGGTTTTTTTTTTAATGTTAGATTCAGCTTTGAAGCATACAAGCTGGCTTTATATTGTTATTATAATTTTGGATTAAGCTAGAGTTATTGGACTTTGATTTGTTATCATAATTTTGGATATAGCTTAGGATTTGTATAGTGGAATTTATTCCTTTTATTCTCATTCTAGATTGGAATATGAATATTGACATTCTTTCTTTCTTCCACTTCCTCCTGTACCCTTTCAGGTTCGAGGGAGATACAAAGTTCTGGTTCTCGTCCTTTTGGCGGCTTCACTCATTGCCAATTGTAGTTGTGACCTTTCTTTGAAGTTGTCTGTCCATCTTACTCTGGGTCTGCCTCTTGCTCTTTTCTCTTCTCCACTTTTAATATATGCTTTGTATGGTAAAGAATCACTTGACATTCTTTCTAGATGGACAATCCAGTTTATTTGTTGTTTCTGTGTGTAGCTAAGGATTGGTTCAATGTCTACTCTTTCTCTTATAATATCATTTCTGATTCTGTCTTGTCTGGTCACTTCAAGCGCTTGCATGTTTACATTAATGTTGCGATTATTATTCATCTTCATTTGTTTGTTCACTGTCTATGATTCGCTTCCATAGGTCAGAATTGGCTCTATATGGCACCGATGAACTCTCTTTCTCACTTATTGGTTATTGGTTATTGGTTATGGAAGGCCTCGGTATCACAGCAAACGAATTAAAATCCATAATTGCTCAACCGCCCGTGCCAGTGGAATCATCCGAATTACTAACTCATCTCCCAAACAAAGAAAGGTAACTGTAGTCCCCATCGTAGCAGTCTCAGCACACGCCAAAAGACATAAGGCGAAACCGCGCAGAAAGTGAACACAGCCAACTGTTCCCTGTCATACGATATCATCATTCATAGTAAACAAGCGGGATATCGAAGCAGGATCAAAACGGATGAGACACACAGCTCACGGTGTGCACAGAGCACTTAACTCAGTAGCTCCTGCAACAAGCCAGACTTCTCACTTCTTTAGACGTAGACTTGTCGCGTAACTTAAATAGACACGTAAATGTGTTGCCTTGACGTAGACTTGTCGCGTAACTTAAATAGACACGTAAATGTGTTGCCTTGACGTAGACTTGTCGCGTAACTTAAATAGACACGTAAATGTGTTGCCTTGACATAGACTTGTCGCGTAACTTAAATAGACACGTAAATGTGTTGCCTTGACGTAGACTTGTCGCGTAACTTAAATAGACACGTAAATGTGTTGCCTTGACGTAGACTTGTCGCGTAACTTAAATAGACACGTAAATGTGTTGCCTTGACGTAGACTTGTCGCGTAACTTAAATAGACACGTAAATGTGTTGCCTTGACATAGACTTGTCGCGTAACTTAAATAGACACGTAAATGTGTTGCCTGACGTAGACTTGTCGCGTAACTTAAATAGACACGTAAATGTGTTGCCTTGACGTAGACTTGTCGCGTAACTTAAATAGACACGTAAATTTGTTGCCTTGACGTAGACTTGTCGCGTAACTTAAATAGACACGTAAATGTGTTGCCTTGACGTAGACTTGTCGCGTAACTTAAATAGACACGTAAATGTGTTGCCTTGACATAGA
This sequence comes from Megaustenia siamemsis, assembly GCA_032433765.1. Classification (NCBI taxonomy): domain Eukaryota; kingdom Metazoa; phylum Mollusca; class Gastropoda; order Stylommatophora; family Ariophantidae; genus Megaustenia; species Megaustenia siamemsis. The sequence continues at coordinate 52,150,054 of JAVIAB010000107.1, read as the reverse complement.
CTTGTCGCGTAACTTAAATAGACACGTAAATGTGTTGCCTTGACATAGACTTGTCGCGTAACTTAAATAGACACGTAAATGTGTTGCCTTGACGTAGACTTGTCGCGTAACTTAAATAGACACGTAAATGTGTTGCCTTGACATAGACTTGTCGCGTAACTTAAATAGACACGTAAATGTGTTGCCTTGACATAGACTTGTCGCGTAACTTAAATAGACACGTAAATGTGTTGCCTTGACATAGACTTGTCGCGTAACTTAAATAGACACGTAAATGTGTTGCCTTGACATAGACTTGTCGCGTAACTTAAATAGACACGTAAATGTGTTGCCTTGACATCAAGTCAAAGATTTCATGCTCAAATGGCTGTTTTGCCCAGAAAATCATTATTTGATAAAACTAGACACTGCTTCCGGCGTGTGACTGTGCTGGCAACACGATGCAATTTTAGACGGGAGTCAAATTTAAGTTATAAATTAATGTCAATGCCCGTAGTAAAAGAAATTCAAGCGTTTTTGTGTTATTTCGAACGGATTTATTTGTGATGTATTCTTACAGTTTGTTTTAATTACCATCCATTGTGCTATTGCGATCACCAACGAAAATGCAAAATGAAAGCGGGAACAATCACCATCAAGGGCGTTCTTCTCGAGAATGCATGGGAAAAGACCAAGAGGAAGACCACGAAGAAGATGGATAGATGCAGTGACAGAGACATGTAACAACAATGGAAAATCACTAATTCAGACAGTTCGAGCAGCTCAAGAACAACAAATGATATAAACCATGACACCTTTTAGGTATCAGTGAGAAAGAGAAAAGAAGAAGATGGATAGATGCAGTGACAGAGACATGTAACAACAAAGGAAAATCACTAATTCAGACAGTTTGAGCAGCTCAAGAACGACAAATGATATAAACCACGACACCTTTTAGGTATCAGTGAAAAGAGAAAAGAAGATGGATAGATGCAGTGATAGAGACATGTAACAACAAAGGAAAATCACCAATTCAGACAGTTCGAGCAGCTCAAGAACGACAAATGATATAAACCACGACACCTTTTAGGTATCAGTGAAAAGAGAAAAGAAGATGGATAGATGCAGTGATAGAGACATGTAACAACAAAGGAAAGTCACTAATTCAGACAGTTCGAGCAGCTCAAGAACGACAAATGATATAAACCACGACACCTTTTAGGTATCAGTGAAAAGAGAAAAGAAGAAGATGGATAGATGCAGTGACAGAGACATGTAACAACAAAGGAAAATCACTAATTCAGACAGTTTGAGCAGCTCAAGAACGACAAATGATATAAACCACGACACCTTTTAGGTATCAGTGAAAAGAGAAAAGAAGATGGATAGATGCAGTGATAGAGACATGTAACAACAAAGGAAAATCACCAATTCAGACAGTTCGAGCAGCTCAAGAACGACAAATGATATAAACCACGACACCTTTTAGGTATCAGTGAAAAGAGAAAAGAAGATGGATAGATGCAGTGATAGAGACATGTAACAACAAAGGAAAGTCACTAATTCAGACAGTTCGAGCAGCTTAAGAACGACAAATGATATAAACCACGACACCTTTTAGGTATCAGTGAAAAGAGAAAAGAAGAAGATGGATAGATGCAGTGACAGAGACATGTAACAACAAAGGAAAATCACTAATTCAGACAGTTCGAGCAGCTCAAGAACGACAAATGATATAAACCACGACACCTTTTAGGTATCAGTGAAAAGAGAAAAGAAGATGGATAGATGCAGTGATAGAGACATGTAACAACAAAGGAAAATCACTAATTCAGACAGTTCGAGCAGCTCAAGAACGACAAATGATATAAACCACGACACCTTTTAGGTATCAGTGAAAATAGAAAAGAAGAAGCAGAAGAAGACACTGCAGCTCCTTGGGAAGCGTGCAACTATAGCTGATTTCTATAACTGCTCGTCTTTGTCCAGAGCTTTTCTGTTCTTCTCTTCATGACATCAGAAACAGTTCTTGTCAAGCCTATTTTCGTTACCTCTACTCGGTTAAGAGTGCAAGGATGGTTTTATATAGTGCCCATATTTTTCAACGACCAGATTTTTTGACCGGTATGGTCATTTTTACTCAAACCTCCATGGCATTGATTAATTTTGGGCTGAAAAATTTTTAGTTTGGCTTCAATTTTTTATTAATTTAGATATTTTTATTCTCCTTATTTGAACCTCCCATATACTTGACCTAGTTTAGTTGACCTTCATAATCTTGGAGATTGCTAGTTATGACCTATTTTATATTGTTGGAGATTGATAGTTATGACCTACTTTATAATTTTGGAGATTGCTAGTTATGACCTACTTTATATTGTTGGAGATTGATAGTTATGACCTACTTTATATTGTTGGAGATTGCTAGTTATGACCTACTTTATATTGTTGGAGATTGATAGTTATGACCTACTTTATATTGTTGGAGATTGCTAGTTATGACCTACTTTATATTGTTGGAGTGCTAGTTATGACCTACTTTATATTGTTGGAGATTGCTAGTTATGACCTACTTTATATTGTTGGAGATTGATAGTTATGACCTACTTTATATTGTTGGAGATTCCTAGTTATGACCTACTTTATAATTTTGGAGATTGCTAGTTATGACTTATTTTATATTGTTGGAGATTGATAGTTATGACCTACTTTATAATTTTGGAGATTGCTAGTTATGACCTACTTTATATTGTTGGAGATTGCTAGTTATGACCTACTTTATATTGTTGGAGATTGCTAGTTATGACCTACTTTATATTGTTGGAGTGCTAGTTATGACCTACTTTATATTGTTGGAGATTGATAGTTATGATCTACTTTATATTGTTGGAGATTGCTAGTTATGACCTACTTTATAATTTTGGAGATTGCTAGTTATGATCTACTTTATATTTTTGGAGATTGCTAGTTAAGACCTACTTTATATTGTTGGAGATTGCTAGTTATGACCTTATCTTGGAGGTTGCTAGTTATGACCTACTTTATAATTTTGGAGATTGCTAGTTATGACCTACTTTATAATTTTGGAGATTGCTAGTTATGACCTACTTTATATTGTTGGTGATTGCTAGTTATGACCTACTTTATATTGTTGGAGATTGCTAGTTATAACCTACTTTATATTGTTGGATACAACCACGCTCAATAACCACATGTCTCCAAACTATTCTCTAATTACTACGATGAAACCATCTATGTATCCATCTGATGTCCCTAAGAGCTGAAGACAGCCTATTGGGCAGACATTCTAGACTACGATGTCTGACGATCTTTGTTATCAAGTATCATACTCGGCATTGTATTTCGCCACAAGACTGTTCTGGAAGAGTTGTTCAATTTCAGCCAGGAAGTTGATGCCTGCTGATATTGCCTGTCACCTCAGTGTTTTTTTTATCCTTTCGTTAGGCCGGCCTCTTTTTCTTTAACTCTCTCGTTCCTATTTCAGGGCTTGTTTTGAGACTATCTTGTTGTCTCTTTTCATCACATGGTCGACATATGATGACCACCTTCTTCTCTTGTTGTCTCTTCTCATCACATGGCCAACATATGACCACCTTCTTCTCTTGTTGTCTCTTCTCATCACATAACCAACATATGACCACCTTCTTCTCTTGTTGTCTCTTCTCTTCACTTGGCCAACATATGACCACATCCTCTCTTGTTGTCTCTTCTCATCACATAACCAACATATGACCACCTTCTTCTCTTGTCTCTTCTCATCACATGACCAACATATGAACCTCCCTCTTCTATTGTCTCTTCCCATCACTTGACCAACATATGAACACCTTCTTCTCTTGTCTCTTCTCATCACATGGTCACCATATGGCTATCGTCTTCTCTTGTCTCTTCTCATCACATGGCCAACATATGAACACCTTTTTCTCTTGTCTCTTCTCATCACATGGTCACCATATGGCTATCGTCTTCTCTTGTCTCTTCTCATCACATGGCCAACATATGAACACCTTTTTCTCTTGTCTCTTCTCATCACATGACCAACATATGAACACCTTCTTCTCTTGTCTCTTCTCATCACATGACCAACATATGAACACCTTCTTCTCTTGTCTTTTCTCATCACATGACCAACATATGAACACCTTCTTCTCGTGTCTCTTCTCATCACATGGTTACATACAACCTCCCTCTTCTATTGTCTCTTCTCATCACATGACCAACATATGAACACCTTCTTCTCTTGTCTCTTCTCATCACATTGCCAACATATGAACACCTTCTTCTCTTGTCTCTTCTCATCACATGGTCACAATATGGCTATCTTCTTCTCCTCTTGTTTATTGGTGATATTTCATTATGAGTCCATACAACAGTTCAATAACTCATGTATATGTTGTTGCTGTATGAGATAATCATATGTGTTAGCTGAATATGACCAACTTCAACTGGTTGCTTGAAGTAAATAAACGACTGTAGGATAGTCTCAGCAGTAGTAAAATGTGATAGCTTCTTTCTGGATTCAAGAAAATTGGTAATCATAGAAATTATTGCACAGTCTAATTTCATGTCAAAAATCTCATCTACTTTACTATCAAGAGTTTCTTGCAGTTTACTTTCAGCACTTTCATCCAGTTTAAAGATTTCATCTTGTCTGTAGTTTTATCCAGGTTAAAGATTTAAATCTAGTTTGCAGTTTCATTCAGATTAAAGATTTTATTTAGTCTGTAGTTTCATCCAGTTTAAAGATTCCATTTTGTCTGTAGTTTTATCCAGTTTAAAGATTCCATCTTGTCTGTAGTTTTATCCAGTTTAAAGATTACATCTTGTCTGTAGTTTTATCCAGTTTAAAGATTCCATCTTGTCTGTAGTTTTATCCAGTTAAAAGATTACATCTTGTTTGCAGTT